>JANTNU010000004.1:23662889-23672998 GCA_024752395.1 Erythroxylum havanense
TTGCTTCATAAAACTTGTAGAACTTTGTCTCTATTTTACAACGAATCAAAAATCACCTCATTTGGACATCTACATCATTTGGACATCTACATCAAAACTTGTAGAACTTTGTCTCTATTTTACAACGAATCAAAAATCACCTCATTTGGACATCTACATCAGAAGCTCACCGTGGCGTAAAATGGAGCTCGCCACGACGTAAGAACTGGAGCTCACCGCGGCGAGAGTCTTCACACAAGTCGCGGCGAGGGCGCATGCGTGCGACGCGACGTGTGAGGCCTCGTGCGACGCGACGTGTGATACCAGAAATCCTCCGAACCCTTGTTTTTTTTGACGTTTTTCATCTTTAAACTTCCCATATTTCTCAAACAACTCATCTTCACTCTAAATCATCCTTCCTACTTCATTTCTAACTCATTTCAACACAAAAATCATTCACAAATTCAACAAAATCACTAAACCTAAGACACCTTCAACCGAAAACTCATTTCATACATTCAACCCCATTTTTCACTTCTATCGAACACTAAACACGATTCATTCAACAAATCAAGAAGGTATGATGCTTATACTTACTTGTTTAGCTCCAAGATTTGTCACATTCTTCAAGATTTTCAAAACCCTAATTTCCTCCTCCTCTCCTCTCTTCCATGGCTTCTCCTTTTCTCTTTCTCAATTCTTCTTCTTTTAATTCTCTTAATAATTGTGAAATGTCCATCTTGCCCTTTCATTTAAGCCTTAAGTCTTAAAATCTTAAGTGCCATGACCAAAATGCCCTTATGCATTCTTACCACTTTTAATACAACCAAACCATATACTAAATTCTACTACCGTTTGCATAACAAGTTGCTTCAAAATTTTATCCATCAAACCTCATAATTCACTTAGATCCTGCTCAATTTAACAAGAAAAAATTTGGGGGCCAACACTTAAACAAATATGTGTATGCTTATTATATAATAAGTTCACTAAACTGACCCGATTATGAAAACAATAAATGAAATATTACTTATATATTTGTGGATTTCCTCATTATTATAGTTGTATAATTGATCTTCAGACTTGAGATTACCAAGATATCTTATGTAAGAATTGTTGTGTTTTAATGAAAATTTTAACCTAGCTTATTTAGAGTATCTAAGCCTATAGTACTTAGATACAATTAGAGATGGAATTTAAGCCTAGGCCCCTCTAAACGTGGTTCGATGTCAATGGGCGAAGCCCAAGTTAACCTAGCCTCTGACCCAAAAGTTATAATTTTATTAGGCCTTAGGCTTAAGTTTGGGCTCTTAGTAGCCAGAGGCTAATTTAAGGATTGATAAAATTATAATTTCAACGATGTCATTTTATGCTTATACTGTTTCATTTATAACGAAGTAAACAATTTCATTTTATGTTTACATTGTTTCTTATTTTTAGTAATTTAAACAAAAACCCACTAAGGTAGAGTTCCTTCAAGTATTCTGGATTTGAATTTATGATTGAAGATTGAATTTGTGAAATACTAAAATTTCCAGGATTGTTGTCGTTTGAGGGGTATTTTCGCATACATACACAGGGGTGCATATATGGTAGTTTGAGTGTGAAGTTTTACAAACTTACAAGATCATATATACACTCATGTATATGATCATCTAAGTATAATTAAGTGATATATACAGCCATATACACATTCATATATATGGCTACGTAAGTATGAGAAAAAATTTACAGTGAGTTACACAATCGCATACACACCCTTATATTTGACCATGTAAGTCCATAAAGACATCCCCAGTTGGTAACAATCCCAAAATTCCATTATTATGAATTTTGATTTATGTTCTCCTATTCTCTCCCATGTTTATGAATTATCAATTATGATTATTATTATTTTATATATATATCTATAGATATGTATACATATATATATGCTAATTATTTCAGATGGATGGATATATTTCATTAGTAGAGAGTTGTAATCTAATACTAAAGACAGAAATGGAAACTTCTAATCTCAGACCAAGTGAAGATAGAAATCCATGTCAATTGAAAAGTGAAATTTGGATTCACTTTAATAAAACTAGATTAATGGAAAGATTAGAAAAGGTCAAATTTAAGAAATATAGAAGATGTTAGTCGAGATTTATTGGAACGCTCATTTAAATTAACATCTGGATTCATGTAGTACGAAAAAAAAGATCATATTAGGGGGTCAAAGAATTTTTACCTTTAACCTTATAAGAAGGTAGAATGAAATTACTGCAACATCAACATATTAAGATTTTTTATTGCTTCTATAGTAATTGGAGATGAAAATATACTATCTATTGTTGATATTAAAAGATTTATGATGTTTTGCAACTCACTATAACTAACCTTTAAGGTTCTATCTCAAAGGACATTATGAAGATATAAAATGATAAGAAGAAAGAAATTTTAAGAACATTGTCGAATGTTAAAGGACTAATTGCCATTATAATGGACATGTGGATAACTAATAACTAAAAAATGGTTATATGGCAGTAATAGCACATTATGTTGACAATGATTGGACTTTACATAATAAAGTTTTGAGGTAATTATATTCTTTAATATTTTATCATTTACTTTTTCATTATATTATGGTTGATGTTTGCCATATTTGTATATGGTAGGTTAATTTATATGTAGGCACTACATATAAACCAATGGTTGGCATTCGTGCAGGGAGACTATTTAATAGATTGTAATACCGACACAAAATTGTCCACCATAACATTCAACAATTATAGCAGGAATCATGCTATGATTTAAAAGATGAAGAATAAGATGCAAGCTAGGAGCTTATTAATTGGTGACAGATTATTCCATACGCATTGTTTTGTGCATATTCTGAATTTGAACATGAAGGATGGGTTAGATATGATGAAGGAATCAATAGATTTGATTCAAAATAGTGTAGTATATTGGATTGCAACACCTAAAAGAGTTGAGAAATTTGAAGAAAATATAGAACAACTATGCATTCTAAGTATAAAGAAGTTGGTTTTGGATTATTCAACCAGATGGAACTCAACCTTTAAGATGTTGGAGTTGGCAATCCAATATGTTGATATGCTTACAATATTGAGATAATGAGATTCTCAGTACACTTGCATGCTTATAGAAGACCAATGAGAGTTGGCTAGAGAATTTTACACAAAGTTGGACTTATTTTATACCGCGACTGAATTGTTCACAGGAACATAATATCCAGCTTCACATTATTTCTTTAGCATTGTGTGTGAGATAATTAAAGCTTTATCTAATTGGATGTTGTGGTTATTTAGTATGGCAGAGCAGATGATGAAGAAGTTAAATTCTTATTGGTATATGGTTAAACATACTGTTGCAGCCATATTTGTGCTGTAGAGATACAAAATAGAGGGGGTTAATTTTATATATAATGTATTATATGGCAGTCTAGCTAAAAAGTTTGTAGATTTCACTAAACAATTATGATATGATTTGTTTAATGATTATCAACTCAAAATGGAAAAAAATTCAAGATAAGGATTGTAATACTTTAGGTTATTCAACTCCGACTTCAGTTTCAAATTAGGGCTTATCTTTTAAGAGCAGTTTGTTACTTTAACTTACAAAATTCACAAAAGAAAAAAGGGCTAGGACTTTGTATAATATGATGGAGTTAGATAAATATTTGACAAAAGATTGTGTGACCAAATTTGAAGGTGTGTAATTTGATGTATTATTATGGTGGAAGAGTTGTCTGAATAATTTTTTGATCATGTAAGTAATTGCATGAGACCTATTAGCAATTTCACCATCTACTATTGTTTTAGAGTCTACTTTTAACACTAGTGGTTGGGTTATTAGTCCTCATCGTTCTTGACTCTATTCTCGTACTGTGAAAGCCTTTATGTATGCTAGAAGTTTGTTAGACGAAGATATTGGGGGTAAATTCTTATCCTTTTTATATATCAAATTTGTCTATTTTATCATCTTATCTTATCTTACATTGTTTTTTTAATTTGTATAATAACACAACCACAAGTACTAATATGGAGGTGACGAGTCATACACATACTCATATTCATCAATTAAGTGGATATTATTTTGATAAAATATTAGATAATGAAGTTATATTTAATTATTTATTAATTATTACCACGTTTTTAATATTCCTTTAATTTTAATATTAAATTGCTAAATATAATATTTCTATAGACAAAAGAAGTGATGTAAACTACTGATGATCCTGACTATAATGATTAGCTGCTCTTTCTCTAGTCTTCGCTCTCCACTCTCACTGTTCCAATTTAGAACATTTTTCAGGGTTTTATCGTGAAATTTTTAAAAATTGTATCATTTAAAATTTGGAAAATCAGTTTTGTAAATAAAGTTGGTTTCATCTTATTCATTTTACCAATATACGTACTTTTTTATATATATTCATTGATTATAAAATCTCAATTTTATTTATGAATTAAAATTTGTAACTTTAATTAATTGGAGTGATCACTTTATATATAATATTTATTTTTTCATTTCCCATAATCATACCCTCCATCATGAATTAATTTCATTTCATCTTATTCATTTTATCAATATATGTATGTTTTATGTATTTATTAATTATAAAATCTCAATTTTTATTAATCAATTGAAATTCATAACTTCAATTAATTGAATTGATAATTTATATATATTTTATTTCATGCAACTATATTCTTCTTCATTAATGAATTTGATTTTATCTTATTCGTTTTATCAATATATGTATGTTTTATATATTCTTTCATTATAAAATCTCAATTTTTGTTTATTAATTAAAATTTGTTAGTTCAATTAATTGAATTGATCACTTTATATATAATCTTTATTTTTTCATTTCTTAGAATCATATACTCCTTCATTAATGATTGTTGTTTTATCTTATTCATTTTATCAATATCTATATGTTTTTATATATTCATTCATTATAAAAATTCAATTTTTATTAATCAATTGAAATTTATAATTTCATTTAATTGAATTGATCACTTTATATATAATATTTATCTTTTCATTTCCTATAATCATATCCTCCATCATTAATGAATTTGGTTTCATTTTATTCATTTTTATCAATTTATGTATGTTTTATATATTATTTCACTGTAAACTCTTAATTTTTATTAATCAATTGAAATTTGTAACTTCAATTAATTGAATTGAGTAATTAATATATATTTATATATTTCATGTAATCCTATCCTTCTTCAGTAATGAATTTGGTTTCATCTTATTCATTTTATTAATATATGTAAGTTTTATATATTCATTCATTATAAAATCTCAATTTTTATTAATCAATTGAAATTTGTAACTTAAATTAATTGAATTAATCACTTTATATATTTTTTTTTCACTTTTATAATCCTATCCTCTTTCATTAATAAATTTTGTTTCATCTTATTCATTTTAATAATATGTGTAGTTTTATATATTCATTCATTATAAATCTCAATTTTTATTAATCAATTGAAATTAGATTCAATTATTTAAATATCTCATACTATATTTTTATTTAAATAAAATTTATTGAAAATTCAAAAATAAAAAATCTTAAATAGTTAGGCCACTCAAGGCCCAATCAATCTTTCTAACCCGAGTTCCCCGATCCATTGCCATCTTTACATACAATATGAATTATATGGAGATAATTAAGTAAATTAATAAAGGTTCATCACTTATTGGAAGTAGCATGAAAATATAAATGCTCCTACTATAATTATGCATCTTAAGGAGTTTTTAAGTGGACAAAATAAGGTGGACAGTTATGAGACATTATATCAACGTAAGATGGCATAAGGATCTTCAGGCAAGTTATATGTATCAAAGATGACTAACTATATTGAAAATTTAAGCCAATTTCATTATGTTATGGATCCTGGGTTAAAAATCAAAAGGATGTGTCATTGCATTAATTATTAAATATACTTAAGATTAAATTGGGATCCCTTAAGAAGGAATCCAGTTCTATTCTTATTGATGATTCCTCCAAAATTAATGAAAATAGTTATAAGAAGAATATGAATAAGAAACAGAAGTCTTTTGCTGAAGTAGCAAAGCCAAAAGGGACATAGATGAGGGCACATATTTATATTGTGTAGATAACAAACTCTCGAAGGGGAATTACAAAGATTGTCTTGCTAACCTGTTCTTTAAGTATGTTCATGAATGAGACCAAATCTTTCTACCTTTGTTCCACATTCTTGGGTTTAGATACTGGATGTGGTTCTCATATTTATAATCACATAAAGATACAAACAAAAAGGAGATCATTGAGGATATTTGAAGTGAACCTACAAGTTGGTCATGAAGTAAGAATTGATACATTAGCTGTAGGAACTTATAGTATAGCTTGGTCTTCTGGTCTAAGTAATTGTTATTACGTTATATTTATTACTAGAAACATCATTTCCATTTCTTATTTAGATTTGAATGGATTTGTCATTATTTTTAATAGTAAGAGTTGTTCTTTTTTTTTATAAAGATGATGTTTATTATAGATCTAGATTACTTGCAAATAGTTTGTATGAATTTGGTCTTGAAAAGAAAATCCTTAACATAAGCAATAAAAAAAGAATTTTAAGTGATTAAAATCAATCTTATTTATCGCAAAAGATGACCAAACAACCTTTTAGTGAAAAGGGAGAGTGTGCTAATGAGTTACTAGAGCTTATTCATTTAGATTTTCATAACCCTATATCTACTTGCATTTAAGGTGGATACTCATATTTCATTATGTTTATAGATGATGATTTTAAATATTGTTATGTGTACTTAATGAAACAAAAGTTTGAATCTTTGAACAGTTCAAAGAATTTAGACTTGAGGTTAAGAAACAAACTAATATGAATATTAAGATATTTACACCTGATCGAGGTGGTAAATACTTGAACCACGAGTGTCTTGTTTATTTAAATGAGATTCTCTCACAATGGACTCCTCTTAGAACTATATAATATAATGGATTATTTAAGAGATATGGTATGTTCAATAATGAGTCATATAGTCCTTTCTGTCTCCTTTAGCTATGCTTAAATCCACAAGGATCTTATTGACTATATCCATATATCATTATTATAAAATCTAACAAATGGATGTCAAAATAACATTTCTTAATAGGAATTTATTAAGGGGTGTATACACAACCCAATTTGAGGGGTTTTGAATCTAAGAGATTTCCTAATCAAGTATGCAAATTACAAAAATTTATTTATTTATTTAAGTAAACATCATTAAGGTGGAACATCTATTTGATGAGACAACCAAAGAGTTTGATTCCATAAAAAATATGGATGAACCATAGGTCTATAAAAATGTTAGTAGGACTGTAATCATCTTCCTAGTACTATATATGGATTACATATTTCTTATTAGAAACAACATACTGATGCTCTCTATAAATATTTAGTTGGCCAAGAAATTCTTTATAAAAGATATGAGAGAAGCAACCTATATTATGGGAATAAGTATCTACAGAGATAGATCAAAGAGTTGTTCAGTTTATCTCAATCCATATATATAGAAAAGTGCTAAAGAGGAAGAATTTTAAAAGAAGATTCTTACCCATGTTGCATAGGATTTCTCTATCACAAGGTGTGTGTCTTAAAAAATAATTGTGTTACATATGCTTTAGCAATTGGATCAATCGTTGATGCTATGTACTAGACTAGATGTCTCTTATACTTTGAGCATAATAAGTAGGTTTTAAGCCAATCATGGTGATGGTCACTGGAAGGCTATGAAAAGCATCTTAAAGTACTTGAGAAGAAAAAAAATGTTTCCTTAGTTTATAGAGAAGTTGAATTAAGAGTTTAGGAGTATCTGTATGCTATTTTCCAATCATATCCAAATGATAGTAAATCATATTCAAGGTATATCTTCACTATGAATAACGATACGGTAAGCTAGAAGAGTTCCAAACAACAAACGATTGCACATTCTACAACAGAGGTAGAGTACATTTAGTTATCAAAGACACTAAGGAAGTATTTTGGATCAAGAATTTCATAAGTAATTAGAGTGATTCTAGAATTGTTACACCTATAGTATTATACAGTGAAATAATGGCACTATTGTACAAGTAAAGAAATTAAGATCTCATCAATAGTCTAAATATGTGCTCAGGAAGTTTCACTTTATTATGGAGATAGTTGAGGGGAAAGACATATTATTAGAGCGAGTTATCACTTAAGAGAATATTGCAAACCCTCTTAATAAGCCATTGTTGTAGAAGATACATTATCAATAAATGAATGGATATAATATCAAATACATAGGTGATTGGCTTTAGTGTAAGTGAGAGATTGTTAATTAGTTAAGCTAGAAAAGCTAATTAAGGAGCATGAGTTGAAGTTGAAACCCAAAGCTTAATGGGCAAAATTGGGGGTGCTAGATGAAAGAATCTATCATGCTTAAGTGTATGATGGACCCTAGGGTGTACCATGAGCTGTAACACGCCATAATGCATCTTCTCATGCATGCACTTAGAGTGCAAGTGCCTTGTCTCCACATGGATACATAAATTTGACCAAGAAAGGATGAATTTGGCCAAGAGGTTGAATTCAACCGATAGAGAAGATTCATCATGTACCTTGCCTTAGAATAAACATACATGACACCCTTTAAGGTATGTGAACTTTGGATGAAAGGATAAGTTGTTTTGACTAAGGTTGTGACCATTCGGCCAAAAGAGGTTTATGTACAAAAATGAATGGTCATGATTGTACCATCATGCTTTAGGTGAAGATAAATGACTCTTTGTCAAAGGATGTGTCCCTTAGCCAAGATTCATGATGTTTCACCAAAAGACATAACTCTTGGAAGAGTCATGATGTTTCGCCAAGAGACATAACTCTTGGAAGAGTCATGACTCTTTAAAGGCTCCTTTTGGTGGCCTATAAAAGGGAATTTCATAGTTCCTTTGAGTAGTTTTTCTTTGGCCAAATACTACACTCTTCTCCCCATCTTTGAGCCAAAAATACTCTCTCCTTTCAAGTCTTCATGCGTTGAAGCACTCTCCCATAAAGTAATTGTTAAGCTTATTAAGAGCATTGTGGGTGAACCATAACGATTGCTACTTTCACAAGTCAGCAACTCTTCGGGCTTTAATGCATTGTGATGAGATTAGTCTACTCCATCTATTCCAGCCACGACAAGTTGGAGAAGAAGGAGAAGCCAAAGTGGATCTCTACAAGGGAGGCAAAATATCAAGCATACAAGGAGTTATTCCACTGCATTTCAAGTTAGTATACAATCCTACTCTCCTTAGTATCCTACTCTTCTTAGTGGCATGCGTATGATCTTGTATGTTTATGAAATCATGAGATTTCATGCTTGAGTTACGATCTAAAATCAAAAAATTGTACATGTGTAAGTTTTTATTAGATTTTTAATTTTTGACATGAAAAAACTAGAGAAATATATATATTTTTTATATAAGTATTATTTTATTAATTTATTAAAATTATTAACTTAGCATATTATTAACATAAGTTTTTTAAGGTCATAAAAATCATACAAATATTACTTTTTAGAAATTTTACCGTTACTGTTTTACAGATCAATTTTTGCCCAATGACTTCCACTTAATTAGTTGTTTTTTTTCAGTTTTCAAATGATTAAGAGTTTGACTTAGTAGGAGAGAAATAAGAATGTTATAAGACTATTTATATTTATTAATTAAGGCAGTTAGTACTTTTATCTCAAATATAAAAATAACCTTTGTATAATTGATAGAGATTTGAATAATAAAAGAAAGATAATTTGTGTAACTCCCAAACTAATACGATATATGTTGCTGATACTATGCCTCCCAAGTCCCAACTTGGTTAGAAATGATAAAAAGGCAAAAAGGTCGAAAATAATAAAATTGCTTTCACCCTACCTCGTTGTCCCCTTGTAGGAAAATCTCGGTGTGAGCATTACATGCCTACGGTGCGGAAAACAAAAATTTTGATTCCGGGA
The DNA here is from genome assembly GCA_024752395.1 of Erythroxylum havanense. NCBI lineage: Eukaryota > Viridiplantae > Streptophyta > Magnoliopsida > Malpighiales > Erythroxylaceae > Erythroxylum > Erythroxylum havanense. The sequence continues at coordinate 23,672,868 of JANTNU010000004.1, forward strand.
CCTTCCCGAAAGCCAGGATCCATGTGTCTATACAACAAATGCTAACCATAACAGCCAAAGGAGACCGTCTCTAACGGTATCCACGCAGAGATCGGAGAACCTAACCGGGACAAACCCTTTGACCCGAGAAT
>JANTNU010000004.1:23689740-23703188 GCA_024752395.1 Erythroxylum havanense
AAGATAAACATTCCTACACAAATCACCCCTAAATTTACACTTTGCTTCTCATTGGTTTTCGAAATTGCACCTTCAATTTTAGACACTTTGGACATCACCTCCACATCTTTGGACATCACCTCCACATCTTCATTTTCAACTTCAGGTTCCGATTCCACAGAAATCGGCTTCCATTTTGCTTCTTTTGGAAAAACCCAACTAAAATAGGAGCATTTCATATAGGGACAATTATAATACAACAAACCATAAGATTTTTTGCCTTCATCTCGAACAACTTTAATTACACACGTTCCCCTACAGTAACAGGTCGGCGGCATGGGATACCGGACTTCAAGCTCAGCCATGGGTTTCTTCTTCCTGAGGTCGCCGTAGCTTGAGTTGGACGCCATCTCTGTGAATGTCGAACAAGAAAGCAGAAGTAAGAAGGAGAAAAAGGAAACCTAAAAGACAGGAAGGAGAAAGGAATGGTGAAAGGCTCAAAGCAGATGGGAAAACACACGGCTATGTCACTGTAATAGTCTAACAAAGAAGAATTAATGGTATTATGGTCATTTCACAGGCAAATAGGCTATAAAATTCGCAGTCAGCGCGCGTGGAGGAACAACACACGACTAAGGGTTTTTTTTGCAGTCAAATTAAAAACATAAGGTTAATAGAGTAATATTTTATATCTCAGGATTTAATTAGCAACTTTCGTATAACATAGGGGTCCCTACAGCAATTTTGTCAAATTGCTAGGTATATCTCTATCAACCTTTTTCCCAGTTAATAGATTTAATGTGAGTTTGGGAATTGCCACATGAAAACAAGGTAAAAGGTTTGATGTTTTAACTATTTATTTTAATATGGCTTCTTGAATATTGAGTTTAGTTGATTAGTCTTCTAAATAGAGGCAATCACTTAACTTGTTAAGTAAAAGGTCATAAAATAAAGTTAGATTCATTTGATTTTTTAAATAATTTTTTAAGCTTGTTTAATTAAATTTTCAAACTCTTATATCACAAATTATTTTATTTTTAATTAGTGTTATAATTTTTACTTCTTATTTAAGATATACCAATTTTATAATGATTTAATAATGGTTAAACCTTTAAACCTTTCTTTTAACTGGTTCGATGTTCGGTCCAGTTTTTAAAATATTGGTCTTAACAACCCTTTAGTTAATATGTTTACAACTTATTGTGTTGTTGGAATGAATAGAGTACATATTATTCATGCTTCATGCTTTTCCTTAGTGAAGTTCTTATAAATCTTAATATGTTTTGTCATATTATAAAGTAAAGCTTGCTGAATTTTGAAGATCTTCTAAAACTCTTTATAGTTATAGAACTTCACATAAATATTGAGTCATTCATCTAAATTTTGCTTCAGCACTGTTTCTAGCAACTACACTTTATTTCTTATATCTCCATATAACTAGTTACCCCAAAGTAATGTACAATATCTAGATGTTAATCTTCTATCAATAGTTGATTCTGCATTGTCTGCATCAATATAGAACTCCACTCCTCTACTTTCTTTCTTTCTTTTAAAAAAAGACCCATTCTGAGAGTGCCCTTTAAATATTGAAGGATTCTATACATAGCTTCTAGACGCTCCTTATATAGGAATGCATAAACGGACTAACCATACTTATAGCTAAGGAAATATCAAGTCATGCATGTGCCCTACCAATCTCTGGTACCTTCCTGTATCTACTGGGATTCGATCTTTAACATCTCCAAGTTTGACATTATACTTTGTTGGAGTTTCTGAAGGCTTGTATCCACTCATTCTAGTCTCCTTTAAGAGATCTAAAATATACTTCTATTGTGAAACCATAGTTTCCTTTTTTGATCTTGCTACTTCCATTCCAAGAAAATATCTTAGCTTACTTAGTCCTTAATTTTGAACTCCTTGGCTAGACTAGACTTAAATTTCCTCATTTCTTTTATATCATCTCCAGTTAAAATTATATCATCCATATAGACAATTAGAACTGAAATTTTGTCATTAATGGATCTTTTAGTGAACAAATGATCAGATTGTCCTTCACAATAACCTTGACCTTTAATAAACTTTGTGAATCTTTTGAACCATACTCTGGGAGACTTCTTAAGATGATACAAGGATTTTTTTTAATTTGCATACCTTGGTTCCAAACTTTTTAGAGTATCTAGGGGGAGGCTCCATATATACTTCTTCATCTAGATCTCCATTCAAGAAAGCATTCTTTACATTTAACTTATTTAGAGGTCAATCAAGATTTACAACAATTGAAATGAGGGTTTGAATAGTGTTCAATTTTGAGACTAGTGAAAAAGTCTCATAATAATCTATATCATATGTCTGGGTAAAGTCTTTAGCAACTAGCCAAGCCTTGTACCTCTCTAAAGATCCATCATAATTTGAATTTTAGGGTAAATACCCATTTACTTCCAACAACGTTTTTTTTGGTAGATTGACTTCTTCCCAAGTTGCAATCTCTTCTATGACTTTCATCTCTTCAAAAACAACTTCTTTCCACCCAGGAACTTTTATAGCCTCCAGAATATTGTTAGGAATAGGAATACTAGATGCTTATGAAATAAAGGTATAATACATGGGTGAAATACTTTTGTAAGTCACAAAGTTGGAGAGAGGATGTTGGGTACAAGATTGAATACCTATCCTAAGAGCTATAAGGAGATCAATTTGAGAAGAAGAGTTTAGCGTAGAGTCACTTATAGGAATATTTTTAGAAGTATGGACATTTGTCGAAACATCATGATTTTCTTAATCTAACCTTTGGTTAGACTCATGAGGATGTTGCAAAAGAGTGGCCTTTTGTTTTTGTTCCTTTGAATATACAAGACCTTTGTACCATTTCTCATCTATCTCCATGTTTCCAGTATTATCATTTTGTGATGGCATTTTCATAGGTTACTTATTAACCAATCCAACATTGTCAATATTTACTTCATTTGTTTCCAATAATTTTGTGTTTTCTTTTTGTGAATGATCATAAGAGGTATCACTTTGAACAAATTTAAACCTAAGATCTGAATCATTTAAGAACTTATCTCAACTGATATTTTGCTCCCCTTGACGACGATAGTTATTATGGTATCAAGTTCCTTAAGAGAAAGTAACATCCATATGTACAAAAACCCTTTTTAAAATTGGATCAAACCACTTGTCCCCTTTGATTAGTGGGATAACCTACAAATATGCATTTATGTGCTGTAGTTTTGAAAGTTTGGAATCATGGTAATGAACAAAAGCCAATTTACAAAAATTTTTGGTGAAATGTTTGTAATGAGTCTAGTAGTTGTAAAATACTTAGTAAAAACCTGAATTGGTGTTTTGTAATTAAAGATCCAAGTGGGCAATATTTTTATTAAATAGGTGGCTGTTAGAATTGCTTCCCACCAAAGATATTTAGGAACCTTTGCGTGAAGGATAAATGCTCTAAATATTTCAAGAAGTTGTTTGTTTTTTTCAACACCACATTTTATTGTGTTGTATTATTATAGGAACTCCTAATGAACTATTCCTTTGTCAGCAAACAAAATTCCCAACATATGGTTAAAAAATTCTCTCATTATCACTTCGAAATTTTTTAATCTTACTTTGAAATTGTGTTTGAATCATGTTATAAAAGTTTTTAAAGATTCTTTCAGTATCAATTTTTCTTAAGACAAAGACCCTGATGACTCTAGTATGATCATTAATAAATGTAATAAACCAACATTTCCTAGACAATGTAGTAACTCTAGAAGGACTCCAAACATCATTATGGATCATGATAAATGGTTGTGAAGTTTTGTAAGGTTATGGTGGGAAAAATGCATGACGATGTCTTGTTTATTCACAAGACTCATATTGAAATATTAAAGGGTTTATGAATAACTTCGAAAAAAAATGCTTTAAATAGTGAAAACTTGGATGGGCTAATCAACAATTCCATAGCATAACTTCATTGGTACTATAAATTGAAATATAATTGAAACAAGTTTATTGATCTTGCCTTCTAAAGGTTTGTCCTTTATAAAAAATATAGAGGCCACTATTTTGTTCAACATCCCTAATCGTCTTCCTGGAGGTTATATCCTAAAACTCACAATGAGAAGACAAGAAAATTAGTTGATAATTATAATTAAAAGTAAGATTGCTTACGAATAAGAGGTTATATGATAAGTTAGGAACATAAAGGACATCTTTGAGTTTTAGGGAAGGAGAGAGAGGCACCATTCAAGTATTTTTTTTTCATTTAGCTTATGAATGGTGATTTAGAAAGTGTTTTTCGATAGAACAATCGATGCAAGTATGCTACTTCCTCCTCCTGAAGTCACCCCACTACTATCATCGGAATAAGTTGAACTAAAACCCACCATAGTTGCCTTGAAATTTATGATCAAATAGAGAACAAAAAATGATGGCACAACACATGACCCACTAGCAAAGTGACGAAACAAACAAAATTGACATGATTTAATAAAAAACCTACCTGTGAAAAACTCGCAAATTAGGACAGCAATGGAGAACATATTGAGACAACAGTTGCAAGAGGAGGACAATAGCAATTTAAAGAACCAGGCCTTTAAGATCACTCGAGGATAAGATGTGAAGTCCGAGAACTTGGTCAAAGGTGAGGACACTGTCACATGTGCCTGAATGTGTCGACTGACTCACATGTAAGGATTTTGATGGCTAGATATCCGGTGGTAGCACATCGGTGAGAGAAGTGTAAGGTTATGCTATTTAAGCAAAAATTCAAATAAAGAACAACGAGAAAGGAAAAGCTTAGGTATCACTGTTTTGATACCATATTGACAAAACTGAATAGGAAAACTAAAACTCAATTCTTTCATTTTATTCCTTGACTGGTGCACCATAAATACAAAAAATACAACCAGTATAGAATCAATATCCTAACTAAAATACATCTAGTATAGAATCAATATTCTAACTACTTATCTCTACTAATCTATAACATCTTAACTACTTAGGTGCTAATTTATCTTATCATAAATCTAGGATAAGATTCTCCTATTTTATTGGGATCATTATCTACTAGATATTAGTATTTCTAATTTATCAACACTCTTAAAGTTTAAATTTTATGTTTTTTTACATATTTTATTTTAGTATTCATTTTTTATGTTTATATTTTAACCTTTCTTCATCTTCCTTCAGGTCTTTTTTTCCTCAATTTATAGTTTATCACTTTTTCTATTTCTCATCATATGTTTTTTGACTTTAAAGTTCTATTCTTCTAGAACCTTCTTTCTAAAGACACTTCTTCTGTCACTCTTTTTTAAGGTTATTGCTTTTTTCTTTCTCTCTTATTTTCTTTCTCTTATTATTGCATATTCTTTTAAAGTTATGGTCCTCCTAAGTTTTCCTTTTTATAATCTCCATTATGTTTTGTCCTTTAGTCTCCTATATTTTTTGATATTTTTTAAGTTATAACATATTCAAATGTGTCTAACCTTTTAAGATTTTTTCAATTTAGTGCCAAACTTTTTAAAGTGTTCAATTTGGTGACTAGCCTTCTAAAACATATACAAATCAGGTCAAAAGGTTATTTTAATGATATGACATGTCTATTAAATCTCACATGGATGTCCATTTATTAGCCACATCAGCAAAAACTATCATTTTGAACTGAATTGTTAATATTTTAAAAGGTTGGTCACTCAATTGAAAATTTTAAAAGTTTAGACACTAAATTGAAAAAATCTCAAAATGTTAAGCAATTTAAGATTGATTATCTCTTTGTTTGTGATTTCAATATGCTCTGATCATTTTTTTTTGTCTTTTCTTCTCCCCCTCCCCTCTAAGCCTCCTTCCTCCTGTCTCCTCTCCTTGTTGCTACACAAACCTCAACCTTGTCATGGATGGAAACACCAAACGTCTGGCTTCTAAATTCCTTAATCCTTTTTACAAGCCCAAAATTCCAACTACTTATAAAGCCCTAGACTAACCCAAACATAAATTTTGAGCCTTTTGTAGTTTTTAACTATAAAGAAAGTAAAAAGTAGATTTTACAAGGAATTGACCTCTATATAGAGATACACCTCCCTCAATATAGATATCTCAAGTGCAACCTCAAGCAATTTTGGACCCTCCAACACCTTTCCTTGATTAGGGACCAGATCCCCAGCCCAACAAAATACCAATCAAGCAGTTATAGACCTGTATGATCAAGTCATTTATTCCCTTCTTACAAGCTTCCTAACAAGGGTAACTCCTTAGAATCTCCTTTTATTTTTTCCGCATGTATTTCAAATAAATTGTTTTCTCACAACAATTTTATCCTCTTCAATATACCAAACTCTAGCCTAGAATTAGTAGTTGAACTTATGGATTTGACTCTCTAGACAAAGGTAAGAAAAAAAGAAGAAATCTAGAAGAAAATTTAACACTATTATTTAACCTTATACTTATTTTAGTTTTTTTAGAATATTATAAGGGTTCAATTATTCCTCCAAATTGTTGGGTGTTAAGATATTGTTTAAAATCCTATAGCCTCTTTTATCAGTCTAATAAAAATAACAGTTAAAATTCACCACTTCAATAAAAATTTCTTCTAATTGTTTTTATAATTGACCTATTATTAATTTGCCTTAAGCTTATAATGATTGTATTGTGATTTTTTGGTACCATAATTCTTCAGTTATTTTGTTAACTATTCCTTGTATTATGTCATTTGTATTAAAGCCACTCATCTTCCTTCTAGTGTCCAGTTCCTAATCACTAAAGTCTATGGTTATATACCAATTTGATCTTAGGAAAAGCCTTTGACATTCTCTCTTAGACGATAGTCAAAACATCTCTTAATAAACTTTGGATAGTCCTAGTAAATTTTAACACCATTTTAAGCCCTTTTCAATTTATAAACTCTAATTTGCAATGGAATGATTGCATAATATATCTAAACAACACTTTGTATAAGTGCCATCTATCCGACATAAAATTCACCAGGTCTCTCCACACATGAAGCAATAAACAATCATACAACTTAGACATTAGTAAAAAGTTGGATAGATCCTTAATCAACCTTGAGTGACTTCTCTTTCTTCTTTCAACAACTGCTCAATTTAGACTTCTAACATTTCAAATAATTGTTTAAGCTACATCACCTTTTACAACAACCTGACTAAATGACCTTTCCTTTTAAATTTCTAACCTTTCTTACTAATCAAAAGATCTTTATTTGAATCACATAAAATGCCTGGTTTACTAAAATTCATGGTTCTATAATGTTCTCCATGGTTAAAATTTTTAAATTCATTAAGAACAAGTTAAATTATTTGATGAGAATGAAGTTGGGGACATTAATAACAACTTCAATCTTCTCATAACTCAAGTAAATGTGTTCCATATAATTGACATCTTCATATATTTTAAAATAATTTAATAGATAATGTGGATTGTCTAAGGTTGTTTTTTATATATTAATACGACCTTTATTTCTTTTTATGTTAATATCTAGTTTCTTAGAGTTTATTATTAATTAATACCTATAAAATTTATGCTTCTAGAATCTTATAAACATTTCTTAACCTTTTAGATGTGCTTTACATATGACAAATTATTTTTATGCTTAGGTCTAATTATATTCATTTCTTTATTTTTTTAATTTGAATGTTTAATCTTGTTTAAAGAGGCTTATTTTAATATTAACAATCTTATTTGTTTTCTTGTTTAAAGAGGCTTATTTTAATATTAATAATCTTATGATTTTAAAGATGTATTCCCTGATGATGTTCCCAGTTGTAAAATTAGCAAGTTTATACATAGATTGAGAGGCATTAGAATTGGAAGAGTTGAAGCCCTTGAGAGTGTTTGCAGTTACACTATTTATCCCATTGTTAGAGCTAGCATAGCCCCCTAGGATGTTGTTGAAAGAACTTTAAGAGGTGTTTGAGTTAGTTTGCCCAGATTTTGGTGAAATTTTCATCCGATTCTTAGGCAGTTTTGCTATGTTATTGGTGCTAGTCACATAAGAAGAAGCATGTGATTGAAATTGTGATCTATTGTAAGGCTCATAACCATTAGTGACATGTGACATTAAGTTAAGTAATGAGCTAGTTTTGTCAAGGTATAGAGCCTCACGAATGGTTTATTTAGCCAAGCAAAAATTTGTTTGAAACTTTCTCTATGGTCCTTTGGCTGTGAAGTAAAAAACCTATCTTGACTTTGACCATATTGAATCTTTTTCATTTTCTTTTTCAAAAAAGTGTTCCAATAAATTTTTATGTTATTCTCTATTGTTTAAAGAAGATAGAAGGCTATGGTCACCCATTTATATAAAAAATAAATCTTTAATTACTTTTGAGTACCTTATAACCTTGCTCTTATTCTAAGGAAAATTAAAGAAATGGAGAATATATAATGAATCCAGACTTCAGTGTGATGTCAAACATTGTCATCTTAATGATTTCCTTTTCAATTTCTTAGGTCTATTGACGTAAGATAAATATATGGCATGGGCCTATAGATAAATTATTAAAATATGCCAACTATGTTTCTTTCAAAGGAGGATTAACAGAAATAGTTAGTTGGGGTTATTTTGGTATGTCTGAAAAACCTTATGGCTCCTTTTGAATGAGTTAAAATGATAGGTTCTAATTTGAATTTTGATATAAATGTTAGGGTCCTTTTTGACCATTCGTTATACTACCATTGTTTTTCAGTACATTAAAAAGATGCAACACTATATTAGAATGACAATATTTTAATTATTAATTAAATTCATTTACATATTAACTTTATAGAATGACTAACAAAAAAGACAACTTTTGAATGTGATTGCTATGGAGAACAATTGCAATACATGATAGAAGTGTTTTATACAATCAATATCTATTTGGGATATTAATGGATTTAGTATATATAATGTTATTTATAATACATATTATACGTATTTGGTGCATATTAGAAGAATAAAAATTATGAATTATATTAATATAAAAAATTAAGTAAAGATACTTAGTCAATACATGATGTTTTTGTATAATTAAATGATAACAATATAGTCGAAATTAGCAAAAAAAGTTAAAATAATATAAATAAGCAAAATCATCTATTTTGTATTATAATTTTTAAATTTAAATTGCCTTAGAACCATAATTTTATAATATGATAGAAATATGTAACAACAACAACAACATCAATAATAATAGTAATTATTATTGTTATTATTGTTGTTGTTGTTATTGTTGTTGTTGTTGTTGTTATTGTTATTATTATTATTATTATTAGGGTAAATTATTAAAGAATTTTAAACTTTATTCAATTTTGTCGTACCAACTCAATCTTTAAAAAATTAGCGTTAAAATACTTTAACTTTTAATTTTTCATAAAAATTTCACATCATCAGACTCTAAATTATTAGTGTCAACATGGCAAGTCGCACTAGTAAATTCATTAAAAACATGTCTGACTTGTATCCTATTCATACTACATCAAATAAAAAATAAAAATAAAAATATTTAAATATCATAAAACCTTTAAAATTAGAAGATCTCGTTCCTACTCTGTTTTTTTCTCCTTATTACTCTTTTACAATATGTTTGTTGTCTCCATTAAAAGGAATTTGCATGGAAAGAATAATCATAACTATATGCTTCCTCTTTTGAATTTGTTGCACCCATCAATTTAATTTTCTATTATAAATCCACCTAGATTTGAAGGGAAAAAAAAAGACCCACTTATATCTACCCAAAATCAACATAGAACTATCTAAAAAGTTATTATTTTACTCGAACGAGATAATGAAATATCTAGAGGATCAAAAGCTCTTGAACCCACAAACCTTCATTTTTATTTTGCATATAAAGCTTCTCCCTTAAAACTAAAACAACTAAGATATTTATGCTATATTTATGATCTAACAGCATGTTAGTGTGAACTATGTGTTTTTACTTCGAGGGAGAAATGAACTCCTAAGAAAATATTTTTAGATAGAGAAGGGATGTTTTTGATACCAAAGTACAAGCATTTTCATTAAAAAAAAAGACTACTTAAATACAAATCAAAACTCCTAAATTTAAGGGTACCATTATGAAATTTACCATCCACTAACACTCTAAATCATGACAATTAATGCATAATTCAAAGACAAGTACAAAGAACAAGTCAAAATAGTAATAGTTCCCACATTCAATAATTAGGAACAGTAATTAAAACTAATCGAACTTTTAAAAATATAGTCTTCAATATAAGCTAACTTGTGATTTGGACATATAGGTTATGTAACTGCTCTCATGGAAGTTATAATCTTATCAATTATTCCCTCCTACAAAATGAACTTGTCCTTAGGCATCATCTGAAAGCTTTAAGTGAGGAAGTACATTATATATGTCTTGTTCTATATCGAAGAGCTAAGGATAATGAAGCATCATTTGTTGTGAATCTTCCTAGGTGGCATTTTTAATGGAAGAGCTAGACCACTTTACCAAGCTCTGATCAGCCAATATTTCATTTCATCAGACCCTTTTAGTGTTAAGAATTCTCTCGAGTATGAGAATTCAATCACCTTCATCATCCATTGTTAAAAGCAGTGAGGGAAATTGTGTTAGGGTGCCACAACATGAACATAATAAGGACATATGGAACACTTGGTGGATTCGAGAAATTTTTTGGAGTTTGAACTTGTAATTCATTGACTTGATGCATCAAAGAACTCATAATGGTTTCTAGTACACATGAAAAAGCTTATTGGAAGCGTGACTCTTCATCGAAGTTTATCTGTAAGCTTTGAGTTTCACGAATACATATTCTCCTAGTTTAAATATTTTTTTGATCTATTTTTATCTGCATGACATTTCATGCACTATTTGGTTTTATTTAATATGGCTTTGACTTATTGGAATATAGAGGCACTAGTAGCTAAGGTAGAATTGATTGTAGCATATGTGGAGGAATTGGTTTAGTAGGTAGGGATAATATGGGATTAGCGACCAAAAAGGGCTTCATAGGGTTACATTCCTATGATGAAATAATTGGTTAAGTTATACCAAAATTGGACTAGGCATAAATAGTAAGTCCATTATTTTGGTTCATTGGTGGTAAAAGAGTGAAGGTAACATTTCAAGCTTCGATTGACCACCTCTGTTTGATTATTGGGGGGGAGGGGGTTTGATAAGCACTATTATAATGAAGGGTTATTCCAACTTATTTAAAAAGCTCACGTCATAAGTGGCTTTTATAAAATAAAGTCACAGTTGGATACCATAGTCTTTAGTTTTTTTTTGTGCAACCAGGGTATCCCCGCTAGATGCGGAGACTAATCCCTTCGTCACGGGAGCTCGCACTAAGCGGTAAATGGTCAGTTACGAGATGTGTTACATTCTCATGAGTGGGAGGATCGAACCCCCCACCACATGGTTAAGGAACAAGGTGAGCTACCACCACGCCACACCTAGTGGTTCACTATAGTCTTTAGTAGGCTATAGATTTTGTAGAATTAGTCAATAAAATGGAGGCTATGTAGGTTATAGTAAACTTGGGTGGTATAGTGGTCTTCCAATTAAATTTTTAGAGGTTTGTGATAAAATATATTATAATGTTTTCCCAGATATGGGATGTTATTGATAAAGGTTAAAGTAAGAGATATGGTTTATGGGTAAGGTATTAATGCCCAGGCTAGTAAAAATTGGCTGTAAGATGAGTCAATATGGCTTTGATACCTAAATTCCCTTTTATCAAATAAGAATGAAACTCAATAAGAAAGTTTGAATGCAGGTTAGTTTCTTGGGAACATAAAGGCGATGCTTGAAATAAACTAGATCATTTTAATGGAGAAATGAACATACCAATAGGATCCAACATTATTTGATTGAAAATTATAAGCCTTCATTTATAAATATGAAATGATCCCATAACTGTGTTTGCTAGTAGGCAGTTGGCATCGTCAAAGTTGTAAAATGAGGTAAGTCAACTTGTAAAAGAGCATCAACATTCTTGTCCTCTTTTTTTGGCTTACATTTAATCTCATATTCAAAAGCCCTAAGCTTTGTGATCCATTTTTTTTTGGATTGAGGTATGAATAGTTTATGATAAGATGTGCTTTAGGCTTTTTTTTATTAATAAAAATAAACAATTTTTCTAAGAAACTTGTGATGCCATTTTTTCACTACTTTTATAACATGTAACTTTCTATTGTTGGTAGATGTGATCTACATGTTAGGAGTCATCTTTTTACTGAAGAAAGCAATTGGGTGATCTTGTTGTGACAATACAACACTTATAGCAAAGGCGGAGGCATTTTTCATGAACTAGAAGGGTTTAGAGAAATCTAGGAGGACTAGGAATGATATAGTGGTCATCTTAGTTTTTAAGGCATCAGATGTGTTTTGAACTTCTATATTCCATATGAACCCTTGAAATTCCAATAGGCTAGTAAGACGACTTGTGAGAATAGCATAGTGATGGAAAAAGTGTTAGTAGCACCTAGTGATGCCTAAGACATAGGTAGGGTTATCATTGTGGTCGATACTGACCAAGTAAGAATGACTTGTATTTTATCCAATCCATGCGTACACCCTCAAAAAATAATTTGCTTAAGATAATGAACATCAAACACCATAAAGACATATTTATTAGTAAGCTTAGCATAAAATTGATATGTGGACAGTATGTTGAAAACCTAAAGCAAATGTTGTAGATGATCCTCTTAAGATGTTCTATAAATGAAAATATCATAAAAGAAAACTGGAATAAAATCAATATTTGGACAATAGGACAAAGAAAATATTATGCAATAAAGCTCTCAACAATATTGTTGTGAGTTCACATAGGATCTATTGAGTGGGTTGAACAAAATAAAAACTATTTGATTGCTAAAATAGTTGCCTACCTTGATGTGAATTTGCAATTCAAGGGCCTGGTTTCTTTACTAGTGCAACAACTCAACTAGACAATCTTCTTCTTGATGTTATGCAGAAGATAATTAGAAGGAAAGTATATTTCGAACTTCTAAGAGTTTTGATTAATCTTTGTAGAATCTAACCGGTTTGAAAATGCAGCCTTTGGTCCAGGGATTCTAAACTTTGTAATAAGTAATTTTCATGTTGAGGATCCTTACTCCTTAAGTACAACAATATATGAGAAGTGGGTGATTGGGAACCAAGTCATTAGTGTAAGTCCTTTAATCTGTTAACCGTATGCTCCTAAACATTTTCATATACTTAAACTTGTATGTAACATTTTCAGTTATGTAGAGATTACAAATTTTTAACACCTCCTCGTGATATTGTAGTCAATGTTGGAAGTGGATTGCATTTGAAAATGAATGCTTTATCCCTTTTTTGGTTCAAGATCTTGAAATTTTTGGTTGTCATTTGCTGTAACACTGGTTTAAGATTGAATTTATTGCCTTAATAACCCTGTGTTATTCATAAGTTGCTAAAAAAATCTTGACATATAAAAATTAGCAAAAAAAACCCTGAGTTAAAATTTTATTAACTCACAGCCCC
>JANTNU010000004.1:23703288-23721975 GCA_024752395.1 Erythroxylum havanense
AATAGAGTAACATTTTATATCTCAGGGTTTAATTAGCAACTTTCGTATAACACAAGGGTCGCTACAGCAATTTAGTCGTTTAAGATTCTAGGTAATAATAATCAATTACAAAGTTTCTTTTAAAGATTTTTTGTCAATGCATATGTTTGTTTCATTGCATTGCCTTGAATGTGGGCATGTTTTAATTGATAAGATAGCAAATAATCCGAGATAGGCTATTGGCGAATGTAATTTTGTTGTATGAACAAGAATAACTGAAAACATATTCAGGAACTATTTTTACTAATTGTTACTTTTCAACTTATACAGTGATCTGTTTAGTTTGTTATTAGGCTTTCATTATCCTTCTTCTTTCCAGGATTCCTAAAGTTTAGGGTCGTTCTAACTTTTATAAGCCCCGGATAAAGTTAAAAAAAGGTCACAATAAATTAACAATATATAAATATGTAAATTTAAAAGCATAATTTTATTATTAAAGAGACTACCTTAAGCCCTTCATTTTGATACGATTGAAGAATCTAATAAGTTGCATTAATTTTTAATTTTATTATTTTGGGAATAAGTAAAAAAAAATCAAATGAAAAAATATGTAAAAAAAGAAAGCTAAGAGGATTTGCCTTATTTTGCTCTTTATGAGTGTCAAGAGTGAATTAGGCCATATTTTGTCTTATTTGGCTCTTTATGAGGGTTAAAAGTGAGTCTTATTTTACTTTATTTTGTTCTTTATAAGAATCAAGGGTGGACCCTATTTTGTTATTCATGAGAGTGGGTTATGAGTAAGTGTCCTTCCTACCCTTGCACATAGACAAGCCTACTAAAGTCTACGATGAAGTTTGTAATATTTGGAAAGAGAGTGGTCTAGTATTTGCACTTGATGGGTGTACTGCTTTTTTGTTTTGGTAGCTATTAAAAGGGACAACAAAATTCTTATGTGTCTTTGATTGTGGATAAACTCTCTATTTGGTTGATGATGCTTTAGCATGACAAATGATGTTGCCTTGTTTTATAAAAGCTAGTTTGGTACTTAACTGGAACTCTGTTGCTGGATGCAGATTCAAAGATTCAATGGAGTGTGTGCTATTTTTTGCTCCATTTTTACAACACGCAGGAGTGCCCTGTATTGAAGTATGTTTTACGAACAAGGTATGCAAAACCTATAATCAGTTGTAGGTAGGAGCAGCTTCAGAAATATTCATTTTAGGAGGCTTAATTGGGATTATTTGTACGCGTACAAGCACAAAAGCAAAGACAGATAGCTGATCTATTAGCATTAGTTAATAGTTTTTGCTGATTCTCAAAATTGCTTGCTTTACTCTAAATTCCTGAGAAAGAGGCAGGCCAGGGACTCGTAAATGCGAGTGTTTTTGCATTCAGAGGATCGTTGAGTTCTTTTCTTTACCTCAGAGTATCATAGGAAGAAGCATCAGCAGATTGAATCTTGCTTGCTACTATTCGGTTGAGAATCCTTTTTGACATTTGTACGTGTTCAGAATTCCAGCTTTTGATTCATGGTCAGGTGGCTTATCTTTTTATTTTTATTTTTGATAGTGTGAATGTTAATCAGCTTGAAAACTCACTGCCATCTTTAATTTGGACTCAGAATTTTATCGATATAAAATAAAAACGGATAAACGCGTTAATCATTGAGAGTGATCTTTCAGTATTAGTCCATGGCTAGACGGGGCTTTACAAACCTTAACTACAGTAAGCATGTTCAAGTCCATAGCATTCAATCGAATCTTACCTCTGAAACTACAATCCTTCGTCAAATCAAATGTATGGTATACACAGTTACCTACTCAGTACCCTTTTAATCACGATCATCATCCAATGTTATAAATTAGATGGTTAAGATCAAAAAGAAACAGAGAGTACAGAATAAAAGATACAAAAGATTTGTCCTCTACAAACAGAAGCCTATCATTTTATAACTTTATAAATTAGTTTGATTATAAATCAATGGACTAGGCATTTTTTAATTGAATTCTAAATTAGGCTTTACTAATTTTTTAATGATAAAAAATAAAATTAAATGAGACTCAAATTCAAATATACAAACTTAATTAAATTTAATTTTAAAAAGTTCACGTTCAAACTCAGCCTTAAATACTTAGACCTGGACTACATAAAATACCCATTTATAACCTCAATTAGGACTACATAAAATATCGTAGTGCGTCGCAACGGGCGACTGCATTTTCGCCCAGAAAATCCCAGAAATCTCCACATTTTCGACTGATAAACAACCCAAATCCAGATTTTCTTCCTACCAAACGTTCCCAAATAAATTCATACATATCATACAACTTCTATTTTATCAAACCATCAATTTCCCAAATTCAACCCTAAAACTAACGAAAATAACCCATCGGAAACCCTAATCCACAAATCCTCAAATAAACGCATTAAATCATCGATCCAACTCTATAATTTGATCAATCAAACTATATAAAACAAGATCAAAGTAACTTACTTATTGAAAAGCTTCAAATCTCCAAGAATCTCTCTAAATCAAACTTGAAGACACCCACGATGAAGGAGAAGCAAAAGGGAGAAGATAACATCGTAGGAGATAAAGAAATTGAAAGGAATTGGTTATATACTTAACTCTAAGGGTTTGTTTGGCACTTAAAATTTTCACTAGTCCGATCCGAACAACCCCGGTCCAATTTCTGATTCTAATTTCTCCCGAATTTCAATGGCTAAATCCTAATTCCTCAAATTACATTTCTAATCGGTCTATGCCCCTAAATGGTCAATTTCGGAACCGGAATTCCAATTAATCAGTCATTAGGTCAATTTTCCGGTCCGGACCTAGTTCTCCGAAAATTCCAGGAAAATTCCTATAAATCCTTAAAAATAGAAAACTCATTATCCTATACTCCAATTTCATAATTCAATTTCCTAACTCTTATTTCAACCTCAAATTCAATCCTCGAGCCTATTTGACCTAATTATCACACATACCTAATCATCTCCAAATTTCATTTTACAATCTCCAATTTCTCATTTTCTCACAGCCCAATTAACCTAATCAATTTTCCAATCCAAGTTATCCAAATCTAATTGGAAATATGTCATATATGCATGTACGTACAATTACCAATTTACAAATTTTCAAATATGTTTGTAAAGATGCACATGCCAAATACGTATAAAGAGAACTGTATCCATCCCATCGGTGACGGGATGTTACAAAAAATATGTAAAAAAAAAAGTTAAGAAGATTTGCCTTATTTTGCTCTTTATGAGTGTCAAGAGTGAATTAGGCCCTATTTTACCTTATTTGGCTCTTTATGAGGGTTAAAAGTGAGCCTTATTTTACTTTATTTTGTTCTTTATAAGAAACAAGCGTGGACCCTATTTTGTTATCCATGAGAGTGGGTTATGAGTAAGTGTTCTTCCTACCCTTGCACATAGACAAGCCTACTAAAGTCTACGATGAAGTCTGTAATAATTGGAAAGAGAGTGGTCTAGTATTTGCACTTGATGGGTGTACTGCTTTTTTGTTTTGGTAGCTATGAAAAGGGACAACAAAATTCTTATGTGTCTTTGATTGTGGATAAACTCTCTATTTGGTTGATGATGCTTTAGCATGACAAATGATGTTGCCTTGTTTTATAAAAGCTAGTTTGGTAGTTAACTGGAACTCTGTTGCTGGATGCAGATTCAAAGATTCAGTGGAGTGTGTGCTGTTTTTTGCTCCATTTTTACAACATGCAGGAGTGCCCTGTATTGAAGTATGTTTTACGAACAAGGTATGCAAAACCTTTAATCAGCTGTAGGTAGGAGCAGCTTCAGAAATATTCATTTGAGGAGGCTTAATTGGGACTATTTGTACGTGTACAAGCACAAAAGCAAAGACAGATAGCTGATCTATTAGCATTAGTTAATAGTTTTTGCTGATTCTCAAAATTGCTTGCTTTACTCTAAATTCCTGAGAAAGAGGCAGGCCAGGGACTCGTAAATGCGAGTGTTTTTGCATTCAGAGGATCGTTGAGTTTTTTTCTTTACCTCAGAGTATCATAGGAAGAAGCATCAACAGATTGAATCTTGCTTGCTACTATTCGGTTGAGAATCCTTTTTGACATTTGTACGTGCTTAGAATTCCAGCTTTTGATTCATGGTCAGGTGGCTTATCTTTTTTTTTTTTTATAAAGAGAAATGAGCAGTACAAATTACATGACAAAGCGGGGGAAACATGTTCCGAAAGATCCTTTAGAAAAATCAAGTGGCATCCTATAAGTGTGGTATCTTTCGACACACGTGAAGAAAAGGTATCTAATGAAGTAAGGCGTTAAAGCTATAATATTGTGATATTATGTTTCGGGTGCTTGGCTGATGACTGCATTCTTCCTCTTTTTTTTTAATACAAAGGAAAATACATAACAAATAAAACTAATTAGCCACTAGCGCGTGGGTATCGAACACCCAGTTGATCCCGCAAGAGGAGCTCCATAAGGGACATGGGAGGTGCAGGGAGATAATGCATCCCTGGGTCAGTGCGAACTGCGAGGGCGGCTAAGAAATCTACACATTGGTTTCCTTCTCGGAGCACGTGCTGGATCTGAATTTTCCAGTCTCAGCTGAGTAACTCCCTGGAATCTGTCAATAAAAAAAATTCTCAGTAAAATTAAGTCGGGATGATGAAAGAAGATTAATTACCTCTAGGGAGTTGGTTTCGACAATGACGCGTCGATACCCCAACTCCCAAGCCAAAGAGAGCCTGAAGTAGAGGTTCCAAAGTTTAGCAATTTGTGAAGATGTACTGTCAATATGTTCGATAAAACTACTGTATGATCTGGGCTGATAACCTCCTGTTTAACCCAAGAACACACTGCATTCTTCCTTTTAACCACAGTTCAGCCAGAGGTGTCTTCGTTTCTTAAGACTGATTTCGACATGAGCTTTGTCCTATATACTTTATTATTTTAAATGTTTTTAAATTATAAAATCAATAAAACGTTTGGAGATGCGGGGGATCGAACCCCAGAACACACTGCATTCTTCCTTTTAACCACAGTTCAGCCAGAGGTGTCTTCGTTTCTTAAGACTGATTTCGACATGAGCTTTGTCCTATATACTTTATTATTTTAAATGTTTTTAAATTATAAAATCAATAAAACGTTTGGAGATGCGGGGGATCGAACCCCGTGCCTCTCGCATGCAAAGCGAGCGCTCTACCATTTGAGCTACATCCCCCAGCTTGATTCTATATATATATGTCATAATTTTGTTCTATTAAAATTTCAAAAGTCTTTGGCGGGCTGTTTTTCTAATTCTGTGCTAGGGAGAAAGAAAAACATTTCCGTTTCCATGGAAGATTCAATTTCTGCATTCAGCAAAACCCTAGCCTCCTTCTGCAACCACCTGCAGTCCTCCTCCGATGCCCTCCACCTCTCCGTCCACCGCCGTCCCATCCCACTTGGTAGTCTTTAATTATTTTTTCACTCTTTCTCTATGTTTTTTTTGTTGAAAAAACTCTTTCTCTATCTTAATAACACTGGTACCACACACGATGCAAAGAGAGAGAGAGAGAGATAACTCATGTGTTGTTTTCATTATTTGATTTATAACAGACTCCGCTTCTTCCACCTTCATTCATTCCCTTAACCGCCGCGTCTCCGCAGCCTCCACCGATCTCAACCTGCTCGACTCCTTGTCTTTCGGTACCGTGTCCTTCGAG
This sequence comes from Erythroxylum havanense, assembly GCA_024752395.1. Taxonomy (NCBI): domain Eukaryota; kingdom Viridiplantae; phylum Streptophyta; class Magnoliopsida; order Malpighiales; family Erythroxylaceae; genus Erythroxylum; species Erythroxylum havanense. The sequence continues at coordinate 23,708,975 of JANTNU010000004.1, forward strand.
GAGCTCTTAGGTCACTGCCATGAAGTTTTCAAGCATAATCAGAACCTTCTACACCATATTCGACTTGACCTCAATCAAGACGGTCATTTTCTGCTCTTTCTCTTATAATTGAGAACATGTATATTCTAAAGGAGGTATTTCCCCTGTACATTTCTGTTTTCATGATTTCTTCATATGTTTTAGAAGTTGATCTGGATCATGAAGATGAGAGGTTGACACTTGATTTGGACTCGGAGGATGGATGTGGACGGGACTATGCGGCGGGCTCAATTTTGTTGGAACAGGACCCTCTGTATCCTTGTTCTAATCTATGTAACTCATCTCCTCTGAAAGATAATTGTTTACTTTTTCTTTAAACAATTTACAAAATTTGATTCAGTTTGAATCCCGGGGGGTTTGGTTTTGTGATTGAGTTGAGCGACTGTATTTCCCACATTAACTTCACCACTTTGAATCCCAGTAAATTTTGGTGAGGTAAAGTAATTCCCTAGCTCAGTGCACACTCCCTAGGCCCGAGGAGGTGAACTAGTTGAGGTACATGCAAGCTGCTCTGCACGCCACCTTATTGCTAAACAAACAAGTAACGATTTGGTTTGATGCTATAGCAATTAGATCTTAAATGGTTTTTCCATATCCTTCTTTTTGGGATTAAAATCACAGAAAGAAAACAACGGATTCGCTAAACTTCAATTAGTAAAATTGATTTTGCTATTGTAAAATTAGGAATTTCAATGTTTCATTGTCAAATTCAAATAGCAAAATTGATTTTGTTATTGTTAACTGGGGACTTCAATATTTTATTTTTCTCAAATGTTTTGATTAAAAAATTTGCATTCCTTGACTTCTAGTAGAATGGATGATTCCTTGAGTCTAAAGAGTCTTGGCCTTTCGGATGTTTGTCTAGCTACTTTAGCTTGTGAAGGTGAGTAGGTTTTTTGAACCTCTTAAGTTCTATTGCTTGTTGAAGTAGAAATTACTCTGGTTTTTATAAGCTATTGTTCTTTATGCAAACTATGTTGTTTTACAAACAATTGTTCTTTATGCAAACTATGGTTTTTTTGATCTATTAAAATTGTAAGTTTTCGTCTGGCATCTTGTGCTTTCCATTAAATTCATTTTTCTTACTCTTTGCTACTGAAGGTGAAGTTGGCTATACTGATGGTTCCACCAGTGAGGCATTGGAGTAAGTTCAAACATTTATATAATCATCTATGTTCATAATGCAGTTAGATGTTTGCACTTTTTAAGACCATTTATGTTGCGCCTCCTTGTAGGGATCGAAGTGATCGAATAGATAATATAGAGAGAATAGATGTCACTGTTGCAATTTCTCCACAATTACTTGAAGGTAGAAACAGTGACTGAAGTTTGGAACTGAATCTCTGATTGTCAAACTTTTAACGGGTTATTATTCCAACAATATTGAAAACAAGAAGATTCACAACTTTTCTTTCTTCTGCAATTCAGGGGAAATAGGTGGTGATTCTAAGTCAGTTGAAGTTCTTAGACCAATCATAGAGATTTCGAAGGATGATTATGAAAATTTGCCGTCCTACATGCAAAATCTGACACCTTGGGAGGTATGGGGTTTCTGTCTATATGTGTTCTGTTCCGAATGGTTTCAGACCTTTTATACATATCCGAGAAGACTAGGGCAAATTTCTTTCAGAAAACTTTCTAGTTTTCTGTGAACTTCTCTAGAGAGTAGTTGGGGCATTTGTCTGAACATTTACATAACCTGTAATTTTTGAGGACTAAAGGATGGAGTATTCTGCAATGGACTACTAGAGGATCACATTCATGTCTGAAAAAATTGGGGCGATCTGAACTTTTCCAGATCTCGAGGGAAAACATGCTAGTGCTGAGCATGCTGTGTAATGACTGGCCGACTCTAAATAAATTATATTTTGGTTTTTAAAATATGCAATTGGGAAATGGTTACGACATAGTTCTTTTCATTTTTGCTCATCCTATCTTGTATTGGACCTTGCAGGATCTAATTACAGCTGTTGAGAAAATCAACTCAAGCCTAAGGAAGAAGGAAAAGAGAAAGGAGGGTATCTATTTCCATCAAGACGAAATTGGATCATTGGGTTTAGGTATTGCAAATCAGATCATCAGTCTCTGTCTAAACCTGACACGTGGAAAATTATCTTCACCTTTTGTGATCTGGTGATGTATGGTTGTTGTTGCAGGTCCAAAGGCAAGGACTTATTTGTTGCTGCTCATGAGGATGAATCAATTGGTTGTTGAGACAATCGACGGTCTGATAACATACAAGGTTTGCAGCCGGCATATATGATCCCTATCCCCAATCTTACCTTGTTTATTTACTCGAAGCCTTGAGAATTCTAAAGTTTTCAACACAAAGATCGCCTGAGCATTGCTGGTAATGGAGTGTTTCTGAACAGACCGAGAGCTATGGAAGGAAACAATTTATTATAAGACCTTTTACACGTGTATACATTAATATTCTGAATTATTTACAATCATTCATATATAAAACTTATGTTGTTGATGTTGGGAAACTAGGTCGGATCCGATTTCAACCGCAGCAGAATATTTACAAAATCTTTTGGTAACCTTTGATCTCTCGAAAATTAAGATCTTTTAATTCTATAATATGATTAGCACAAATTATAATAAAATAGAAACTTAATTTGTACCTTATTCTAAGCTTGATATTTATCTTGTTATATTTATTAAACTATTTTTGAAAGTGATTTGTCTAAATCACTGTAGTTGTATAAGTGTTTGGTTTTTAACGGTATCTACAAAACATGTTTAGAGAATTTTATAACTTTTATAGAGAAGGTTAAGCAAGAAGTGTTAGTTTCATTGAGCTTAAGTTTATTTATAATATGTTATGAATATTTGGATAATTTTATTAAAATTAAATTTTAATTTTAATTAAACTTTAGTTAGATTTATTTGTAATTCTAACCAAATATCAATTATGTCTAAATAAAATATAATATTTCATATTAATTCTAACTTATTAAATATTTCATATTTAATTATAAAGTTTATTAAACTTTACAATTAAATCTAACTTGATTAAATTAACTTTGTTCTCTTAATCCATTCTTTATGTGAGATTCATTAGGTTTTTAAATATGTTAGCAATGATTATAAATTTTAATTTTAATTCTAATTTATAATTAGAATTAAATAAATTAAAATTACTTTTAATTTATTTTTAATTTTCTAATTAAATAATTTATAATCATAGATAAAGATTGACGTCTAGCAATGAATCATAACTATTCAAATATTTAGGAATATCAAAGTAGTTTTGATTAACCCTCTTGTACATAATTTTGTTATAATTTAATCCTTTTATTAACCAATATTTCGATCAAATATAGAGCGTAAAATTAATGTCTACTCTATTTTGAGTCCAATCATATTAATTCTCCGCCATTAGGTATTGATTTAATTTATGATATTTGTAAACTATTTATAAAACGTCATTCTATCTTAGCTAAATATTTTCCAAATTAATACTAATCGAGAACAACGGAACATTCTTTCTAATTATTTTAGGGTGATCAATTATATCTTGATTACACAATTATTTTCATATAATTTATGCTATATCTAATAACTATTGATTGAACAATTCGTGATTAAATATGTTATAAATAGTATCAAAACGTAGCAATCTCTATACAAGATAACTTTGGTGATATCAAGTCAAATGAATGCTTATATAATCATTATAATGAGAATTCTATAAACATACAAGTAATATTCTAAATAGATTTCTAATATCGGATCTGTTTAATGAATTTGTTCTCTAATAAACACCCACATATTTGTTTAAGTTTCTCTATATTTTAGTTTATGAGATCGACTATTTCTTTCGTAAGGAAAAACAAAACATATGCTAGTCTTATTACATTATATTAATGTCCAATTTTAATAAAACAATGATGAAAAATATTTAAGAATAATATATAAATGCAATATAAATATCTTAATTATAGTTTTATTTGTAATGTATAATTATTTTATAGTTTTTATTATATACATATAAACATGTACAAGATAAATAATTCATTTAAATAATTTATTACTAAGTTATAACCAAAACGATTGGTTGTAAAAAATAAGCCAACAGTCTGTAAGACGCAGTATAGATCGATCTAAGTGTAGAAAATGCAGAATCCAATTGAGTGCTTGGATATGCATCCAGCCCGAAATCTTGGTTAAATTACCAAAATATAAGCTACCCTTTTTTGACATAAGAAGCGAAATATAATATGTATAAAATTAATTTAATTGATTCAATTATAAAAAATTTTAACTAAACAATAAAAATAATTTTTATTATATTTATTTTAATAATTTTTTATCAAAAATTATTTAGTTTATTAATTAATTATTAATTTTTATAAGTTAATTAACTAACTAATTTTTATTCAATAGTATTTTAAAATTTTGATAGATAAAAATAATTTAATAATATTTAAAAATTTTCAATTTTATTTAATTTTTACTAAATTTTATGAAGATATTAAATTCTTTAAATTGTAATTTTTTTTACCTTAATAACTTAATTTTTGATTTGATTTTAAAAATATATATATACAGAACATGTTTAGCCTAGTAAAGACAAGGTATCATGACCGAAAATGATGACATATCATAAAAATTCAAAAAAAGAGATTTCAGATTACAAGATGTGGAATTTATTTGACGATCTAGGACGAGTTCCCAGTTTCGCCGACGTTGAATCTATTTTCTATTATTTCTCTTTTTTAATTTATTCTAATTCAAAAAAAAAAAAGAGGAAGAGGAGGGAGAATAATAATCACATATAGATGTTAAATCTTTGAATGAAACCTGCTTTCTTTTTTGTTACCTACGAGGTATTTTAAGAGGGTCTTAATTATAAGAAGGCAAATTTAAATCATCTACTCTCGAACTAACAAATCCTAACAAATAATTGAAAATATCAAAGGCAAACCACCCGTACCCAGTATCAAAATCGGTTTAATTCTATATTTTAACTGGTTTCTCAAATGAATGACGGTTCTGGTGAGCTACAGTTAAATATATATACAGGCACAAGCTCAGGAATTTATATGAAAGTTATAAACACCTGGTTTACAGCATAAGGCCTCTTTGAGGTGTTATTATAATGCTCCAACCCAAGGTAATGCTCCCAAGCATTATAGATGTCCCTTCTCTGAATACGTAAATACACACACACATATATAAGAACCTGAAAACAGGTGAAGACAACATCAAAATCCTATAGGTACTCTGGACGAACCAATGAAAGAAATGCAATTTTCCACTGCCGTCCAGTATAAAGACATCAAATGAGATATTGTATGACAATTGCCAGAATATTTTATCTTAAGGAAAGCAACAATGAAATTGGCAAGATATGACTAATATTGTGTGAGAAACCAACCATGATCGAATCATAGGGCAATAAAAAAATAAAAATTTTGCAATTTTTGATCAGTGATAATTAAATTATTTGAATAATTAAATCGAATCATAAAATAAGAAATTATACCTAATACAATTTTACAGTTGATATTCTTTGAAAGCTTTTTAACGTGTGTCAACCACGAGTTATTTGCGTGTCCAATTTTTAACGATATTCATATAGCAATTACTCAACTCTGGATAGAAATTAAGCAAGAATCCTAGCTTCCTTATACTTATTCATATTTATAAAAACACGTTAGAATTTTTAAAATTTTTATTAAAATTCAATACTTCAATTATAATTAAAATCAAAGTCAAATTATAATTAATTTAATTTTAGTAAAATCAAATATTTTATATTTAATTTCTAAAGTTTCTCAAATTTTATATCTAAATCCAACTTAATTAAAATTGATTTTTCTTCACAAACTGCTCTTTTATGTATGATCCATTAAGTTCATAATATATTGACAATGATTATAAATTACAATTATAATTCATAATAAGAATTAAATAATTCTTCATTTGAAAATTTTATAATTATAGATTAAGATTGGCATCTAATAACATGTCATGACTATCAAAATATCAAGAATGTTAAAGCAGTTTGATTTAACCTATCCATACATAATTATGGTGTATAATTTAATCCTTTCGCTGTCTAATGTTCCAACTGAATAGATTATAGTTATAATATCTATTCTTTTGTATCCATTCATGCTTGTTTTTGTTAATTAGTAATTGATTTATAATTGATATTTAAAACCACATTTTCAAATTTTAACTCACTCTGGCTAAAGAATTTCATAAATCACTACTAATCAAGAATAATGAAAAATTCTCTGTAATTATTTTAAGGTGACGAATCATTTATTAACTTACTCAACTATCTATATATATGGTTCATACTGCATCCAATACTATCGATTAAATTATCCTAAGACAGTTCATAAGTAGCATTAAAACATAGTAATTCTCATACGAGACACCTTGGTAATCTCAAGTCTAAAGATTAATTATACAACTATCGTTGTGAGAAAATCTATAGACAAATAAGTAGTATTCTATTTGGGATCCTCATAGTCAGGTTAATTTAGTAACTTATTATCTAATAAGCATCCACACATTTGTTTAACTATCTCAATACTTTAATTTACGAGATCAATTATTTTCTTCATAAAAAAGACACATAATGTGTGCTAATTTTACCGCTTCATAAATATCTCGTCCTGATGAAACTACAATTAGAAACATTTACGAATAATACATAAATGCAAACTGAATCTCATAATTATGATCTCATAATAATTTCAATTATATAATATTTATTTCAAAGTTTTCACCTTAAATCAAATGTAATTAACATAATACGTAAAGATAAAGAATGTCTTTATTAACTAAACAACAATGTCATACATCAAATTGCAACGAATCGATTGGCTGCAAGGGCATAAACTTACAATCTCTCATTTCCACTAAATTCAATCACCTATGTATCTAATACCATATCCATCCTTATGTTGATCATGTCTCTTCTGAGACAATGGCTTAGTGAGAGGATTTGTAAGATTCTTTTCAGTTGGAATTTCCTCCAATGTTATGTCTTTCTACTCCACTATCTCCCTGATCAAGTGAAACTTTCTAAGTATATATTTGAACCATTGATGAGACCTTGTTCCTTTGCCTATGCAATTGCATCATTGTTGTTATAATATAATACTATAGGCTCAACAGTGCTAGGAACCACTTCAAGTTTAGTGATGAATTTATTAATCCAAACTGCTTTCTTTGTCGCTTGCGGCATTGAAATTTACTCCACCTTGATCATTGAATCTACAATGGTTGGCTATTTGGAACTCCTCCAGCTTACACTGCCACTATTTAGAGTGAATATATATCCTAACTATGATCTACTTTTATTAGGATCTAATTGGAAACTAGCATTTGAATATCATTTAACTCTCAATTCAATTCCTCCATAAACCAAGCAAACATCTGTAGTTCTTCTCAATTACTTTAATATATTTTTCACGGTCGTCCAGTGACACTCACCTGGATTGGCTCAGCACTTGCTCATTTATCTCAAAGCATAAGATACTTCTAGTCTAGTATATAATATTGTATACATGATTGATCCAATTATCAATGCATATAGAACACAATCCATTTTATCTCTCTGTTCTTATGTATTAGGACACATACTCTGTAAGAGAGAAATCCCATGCTACAAGGGTAAAAAATCCCCTTTTAGAATTCTCCATGCTAAACCTCTTTAGTACTTTTTATATGTACGTAGATTAGGAAAACCCAAGCAACCTCTTTGATCCATCTCTATAAATCTTTATTCCCATAATATAGCCTGCTTCTTTTATATCCTTCATAAAGAAGTTCTTAGATATCCAACCTTTACAGACTAAAGCATTGATATGTCATTTCTAATTAGTAATATGTCATTAAGATATAATATTAAGAAAACGATTGCATTGCTATTAACCTTTTTATAGACATATAGTTCATCCACATTTTTTATAAATCAAACTCTTTGATTGTCTTATCAAAATGGATGTTTCAATTTCATGACGTTTGTTTAAGTCTATAAATATACTTTTGCAACTTGTATACTTGATTAGGAAATCTCCAAGATTCAAAAACTTCGTATTGTTTTATATACACATCCTCTGCAAATTCCTATTAAGAAATGTTGTTTTAACATCCATTTGCGATATTTCATAATCATGATATGCAACTATAGTCAATAAGATCTTTATGGATTTTAGCATAGCTACTAGTTAAAAGATTTCATCAAAATCAACTTCTTGTTTTTGTTTGTAACCTTTAGCTACTAACATTACTTTGCACTTATGTATATTACCATCCATATCAGTTTTTTCTCTAAAAAATGCACTTACATCCAATAGGTACAATACAATTAGGCGCAAGTCCATACACATCCACCAAAGTCTATACTTGGTTAGTGAACATGGATTCTACTTCAGATCTCATGACTTCATGAAATTTTAAAGAATTAATGTTAGATATGGCTTCTTTAAAATTAGTAAGCTCGCTATGTATGAGCGATACATTATCATTCCTTTTTAATATGTAGATCTAATCTAGTGGGGGGACGACGCATTTTTTTAGTGCGTTATAGACTATGGGTCTTTTAAACCCTTAGTTGTACATTATAGTATCAACTTGAGATTTTGGTTCCATCTAGATGTGAATTTGTAGCTCTTGAACTTCTTTAAGTTCTACCTCACTCCCACAACTTTCTTTTAAAATAAATTCTCTTTTAATAATATAGTATGTCTTGAGACAAACACCTTTTGATCAAGGGGATAATAAAATTGATATCCAATGCTCTCTTTCAAATATCCCCATAAATTTGCATTTATCTAATTTAGCTTGAAGCTTATTAGATATTGCACGCTTCACATAAGCATCATATCCCTAAATTTTTAAGTATGATAACCTTGGTATTCTACCAATCCATATCTCATATGGTTTCTTGTTAAGTTGTTTAGATAGAACTTTTTTTAGAAGGTAAGCAGTAGTTTCAATGGCATATCCCCAAAAGAAGATAGGAAGGATTGCATGACTCATCATGGTACTTACCATATCTAATAGAGTATGATTTCTCCTCTAAGATACTCCATTATGTTGTGGAGTTCTAGGAGGAGTCCATTGTGAGAGAATCCTACACTCTTTTAAGTGACCAAGAAACTCATGGCCCAAGTATTCACCACGTCGATTTGATCTGAGTATCTTAATATTTTTACCAATTTGTTTCTTAACCTCAAGTCTACATTTTTTTGAACTTTTCAAATGATTTATACTTTTGTTTCATCAAGTACATATGATCATATTTAGAATGATTATCTGTGAATGTAATGAAATAAAAAATCCACCTCTAGCACTAGTAGACATAGGCCCCCATACATCTGAATGTATTAGCTTTAGTAACTCACTAACTTGTTCTCCCTTTCCAATAAAGGGTAGTCTGGTCATCTTTTCCAATAAACAAGATGTGCAAGTATCATATGATTCATAATCAAAAGGATCCAAATATCCTTCTTTATTTAACTTTGTGATTTTATTTTTGTTTATATGACCTAAGCTGTAATGCCATAAATAAGATGGATTTTGGTCACTAAACTTTCTTTTCTTGCTATTTATGTTAAGAATTAGCCTTTCAAGATCTAACTTATACAAACCATTGGTAAATAATCCATATCTATAATAAACATCATCTTTATAAAAAGAACAATTTTTACTCTTAATAATAAAGATAAACTCATTCAAATCTAAATAAGAAATAGAAATGATGTTTATAGGAACTACTGGAACATAATACCAATTATTTAGTTCTAGTACAATGCCAGAAGGCAAAGTTATACTACAGGTTCCTACAACTAATGTAACAACTCATGCTCCATTACCAACTTGCATGTTCACTTCACCTTTCCTCAACGATCTCCTCCATGTTAAGATCTTGATGTTATTACATATATAAAAACCAGATATAGTATCTAATACCTGAAAATGTGTAACAGAAGTATAAAGATTGATCTCAATCATAAAGCTACCTAAAGAGATAGCTTCCTTAAGTTTCTTATCTTTTAGGATAGCAAGATAAGATGGATAATTCCTCTACCATTTTTCTTTGACTCTGCAATGAAAACATGCCCCCTAGTCATTGCTTTTCTTTTCCACACCTCCTTTTGGCTTTACTACAATAGCAGAAGCCTTTTATTTCTTATTTTTATTCCTTTTAGAGCCTTTTTTCTTGCTCTTAGAAGAATCCACAACAAAAACATGATTGGGTTCCTTCTTAAGGCACCCCTTTGTAATATTAAGCATATTAAGTAGTTCGGGCAATGGCATATCCTTTTGGTTCATATGAAAGTTTATAATAAGTTGTGAAAAGCTCGAATTGAGAGACTGTAGCACCAGATCAACACTTAACTCTCCATAATAAAATCTAATTGGGTTAATTTTTCAATATATCCAATCATCTTTAGAACATGTAGCTTAACTAAAGATCCTTATGCCATTTTACATTTAAATAGTTCCTTGGAGAATTGATACCTAATAGTTGTAGGTTGCATGGTGTTTTAATAGGCCTTTTAGTATGTTTTTAGTGGGAAAATGAAACAAAAAAGAAGTATGTGTCTATTCTTGAGCAAGGTGAGCATAAAGTTTTGTTAGTGACAAGTGACAATAGAAGGGTTACAAAAACTCGTGGAGTATTTTCGTGTATCGGCCTAAAATTCGTATAATAATATTCACACATAATTTAAAAGGAAATGATTAAGGTTAACTTTATCTCAAAGAATTTAGTTCAAGGTTTTCGAAACCCCATTTTAAGTGGTTCCAAAAACATGATGCATGAAAATATAAATAATTCTGTTTTTTTCTTAAATGAATGGGTTTTTTGAATATATTATATTCTAAATTACAGTTTTAGTATCTCATTTTATAAGAGTAACTTCATAAAATCTAATTATTCGAAATTTATTATATCTAATCTTTTTTTTTTTTTTTACTTAGGCTTATTTGATGGATCGACCACGATTTAAAATTCCAACTTAGTAAGCTTGATTTCGGCTCTTCCTATTTCGAGAGTACAAAAGACATTCTCGTATTTTTTAACGTTATATGGCTCTAGAAAGTAGGTGACAATAATGATCATGCTCATCCCAACCGTAAGTGCTAGCTGACATCGATTTGGTTTCTTTTGCATGAAATGTTTAAAAGTAAGGGGCCTGCATGAACACCATGTGTCCAAGTTTCAGCAATCAACTTTCCACGTAACAAGCACCTCAACGTTTGAAGCCACTTCCAATATGTTATATATCACAGCAACAAGGAAGATATCATATCCATAAGTATCTTTTATTATAGCTTAGTCTTAGCATATATATATATACAGTAATGGCTAATGTGGAGACGGGGGGTGAAGGCGCAGGAACAGCGATTAAAGATGGAAATAAGAAGATGAGGGTGATGGTGGGAATTGATGACAGTGATGCGAGTTTCTACGCCCTTCAATGGACGCTGGACCACCTTGTTAGCGGTAACAGTAATGTTATTAATGCAGCAAATGAACCAAGTGAAGAAACAGGAATGGTGACGGTGGCTCACGTTCAACAACAGCCCTTTCAGCATTTTCTGTACCCTGCTGGTCCTGGTGGTGTAGCAGGTTAATTTCCCGACTCCCCTACCACTTCAAGCTGCTTATAGCCAACTAATTCAAAGTAAATTCCACTTTTAGTATTTGATCAGTTAAGTTATCATTCAGTTTTTAGCTTAAATTGCTCATCTTTCGTGAACAAGGTTTTTATCCAACATCCGCAGTAGTAGAATCAGTGAGGAAAGCGCAGGCAGAAACTTCATCAGCTTTACTCTCCCGTGCATTGAAGATGTGCAAAGACAAGATGGTAACATTGTACTTATTGGTGATGAATTTAGATGACGAATTGTGGTCATTAGTAAATTTGCATGTACAGATTAAAGAGGAGACTTTAATTCTTGAGGGGGATCCAAAGGATATGATATGTCAAGCAACAGAGCAGATGCACGTTGATCTTCTGGTTATAGGAAGCCGTGGCCTTGGGAAGATTAAAAGGTACTTGTCAACTTCTGACAATTAAATTTAAAAAAATTGTTATAAACACATACATTCATGTTACAGGGCGTTCTTAGGTAGTGTAAGTGATTATTGCGCACATCACGCGCATTGTCCGATTCTCATTGTGAAGCCACCCAAGGGCCAACGATAATGGAACCAAAGGAGAAAGTTTCTTGTGTAACATCAAGACTGAACAGAAGCAATATCCAAACAATTTACAATGTGCAAAGAATCAAGTGAAGCTGGTGTTCCACTTCCTTCCCTTCTCTACAACCTCTTTAGAGATCCTTGTACAAAAAGAGAGAAAAAAAAAAAAGATGAAAAGCTGTGCTTTTTTATGTATCAGTTACTATATATGTTTTTCTCCAACTTCGTCAGGGTCTGAATCCAACTTTCTAGTTTTCGTTTAATAGGTCTATCTCAAACCAAGTAGTTTTTTCATTTTAGTTCAGTTGACCAAATATTATCACAACCTAAAATTCTCTTATTTAATCTAAAGGAATCTAACAAATGTAAATAAAAAAAAACCAATAGTAACTGATTTGGGAAGGCGAATAGAAAATGGAAAAGGATGTTTAAAAAAAAAAAAGCGAATTTGACAGGATGAGATGTGATAATAATATGATATTTATGTTTTATTAATATCATTATATTATTTTAATAATATTGACATTTTTAAAATAGTTTGAATTATTTAAATTTAAGTAAAAATTAAGTATTAACAATATCGAAGCTTCAATGAGATTCATGATGTGAGATTTTATTATTTACAGAGAACGAAATTACAAATAAATTTTATAAAAATTAACACTACAAGGAAAATGCTTAATACCAACGGAAAATTCCCGACGGTATTAAGACCGTTGGAAATACCGACCGAAAAACCCTGACCGTCGCTGAAAGTGGTTGTTCATTTAAATAT
>JANTNU010000004.1:23751062-23761568 GCA_024752395.1 Erythroxylum havanense
TGGTTCTCACAAAATGAAGATGTTTCATCAAATAAGGACTGCCACCCATCATCCCTCATCATTTGTAGTCGTTGTTTGGAAACTTTAATCAAAGAAATTGCATTGATAATGTCTTGATCCTTCCTTTGCAATGCTTGAGATAATTCATTTGTGATGCCCAAGATTTTTTTTATCAAACGCAAGCTAATCACAAATTCATAAGATTGGATAGAATCAAGCAAAGCATATGCTTCACCCTTTTGCTCTGAAGTTGTGCCTTCTTCCATAATGATCTCTATAACATCAACTATGGAGTCAAACATCACGATTAATGTTGATAATGATCCATAATGTGTGCCCCAACTTGTGTTACCTGGTCTTTGAAGAAAAGTTTCTTAATGTAAACCTTTGCCATTTGAAAGTTCACCATTTTTCAGCCCTTCAACAATCTTACTAAATTGCTTCTCACAGAGAAGATCTTTTCTTTTACATGAACCTCCAACTATATTTGATAAGCTTGAGACTGCGTTAAACAACAAAGCAACATGTACATGATTCTTAGCCACCGCTACAAGTGCTAATTGCAATTGGTGAGAGAAACAATGAACATAGTGAGCTGAATTATTTTCTTTTAAAAACAAAGTCTTCAAACCATTAATTGTTCCTTGCATATTGCTAATCGTAGCCTTGCCCACGTAAAGATGATATGCTCAATCCATGCTTTGAAAACAATTCATCTATTGCAAACTTTAGTGATAAAGAAGTGGTATCATTAACGTGAATAATATCAATAAATCGCTCAAGCACACATCCTTTTGCATTCACATAACGTAAAACAATAGTCAATTTTTCTTTGATTGAGATATCACGAGACTCATCAATAAGGATAGAAAATAACCCACCTTGAAGATCATTAATAATGACATTGGAGGTTTCAATTGCAGCAGCTTTGACAATATCCTTTTGTACGTCAGGAGCAATGACTTTGAGATTTCCATGGGCATAGCTTAAAACAACATTGTTGATATCTTCATTATGGTTAGCCAAGAATTGTAAAAGTTGAAGAAAATTACCATTATTACTAGAAGTCTCTGATTCATCATGACCACAAAAAGCCAATACTTAACGTAAAAGGATCGAACACAATCCACCGATGCAGTGAGTTGGGTACGATAGTTCTTTTGAGCATGGTTGGATTGATTAGCATAAGCAACTTGAATATGTAGTTTCTGATTCATCAAATTTCACATTTCTTCCAAGCTATATTGTGAGAGCTATTAGGACCTCCTACATGAATATGAAATCTGTCTATTTTCTTCCAACTGTTAAATCCATCAGTAACAAAAATATCACCACTTGCTTGACTTCCAATATCTGACCTAAAAAGATAGCAACATAAGCAAAAAGCTGCATCTTTTGTAACACTATACTCCAACCAATTGGCTTATTCTTTAAACCAAGATGGAACAAATCTACGATAAATATTTCAAAATTTTTTTGTGGAAAATCATGCTCAAAAAGATGACATGGACCCTTTTGCAAATAAACTCTTCGTATTCTATCACGGTCATTAGGATGATAATCTAAAAAAACTTTCCGCAATCCTGGATCAGACTAAAGATCATCTAAATTGACTTCTAAATGACGATACTTTAAAAGGTTGGGGCTAGAATCTTTATTTGTAAGAGGCCTTATGAGAAAATTGTCTATAACTGAAATCAAAGTTAAGTAATTAGGGACAAGTTGAATACAAAATAAATAAAAAATTATCTATTCACAAAAAATTAAATAATTAAAACTATTTAAAAAAACTTTACACATATAAGCAAATAAGAAAATAATTTTTGAAAAATATTATTTTTATATATGGAATGATTTATAATTATGTATATTCTAATATTAGACTTTTACCTTCACATTTAAATTCAAGATGGGTAAGGCCTTTCATCAAGTGGAAATTCTCAGGTGCTCTTTTATAAATAATAATTGGAAGCTATCTACCAGAAAAAAAAAGTTGTTTCACTTATCCGATGCATGACTTTGTTTATAAACAATTAGATGTCAATCACCTTTATAAACTATTAGATGCCAAAAAACAATGTTTATAAACGATTAGATATTTAGATGTCAATCACCTTTATAGCTGAACCTAAGACCAGAGAGTATGCTTCTGCGTCTGCGTGACTGCGTATAAACTCTTGCTTTGGGTGTGCGGTAGTTCTTGTAGAGTTGGGGAAAGAAGAAGTCAAAAAGACAAAAAATAGTATGATAAAGAAGCCAAAAGGGTAGAAATTTTGAATAAAAAAAGTCAATTAAGTATGTAGGTTTTATCTCTTTATTTGTAGGCTTTTATTTAAAAATTTTATGGGCCCAAATGATAATAATCTTAAAATAGATGGGCTCAGACTTTATTTTTTATTTGATATCTTAATATATTTATACTTTTTTATTTTTTGTCATCAATTAAATAAATGGGGCAAAATTTTAATTTTTTATAAAATTAAAATTTAAAATAATAATTTTAAATGAAAACTTTTCAGGTGCAGTGGGGGCAATTGGGGGCTGTAGCTTCGTCCTTGACCAATTACAGACAACATTTTTTGGGTTTTCAACTATAATTGTTCTTTAGCTAGCATTCAATGCTTATGTGGATTCAACGCTTGTTTAAGGACTTCATAGAATGAAAAAAAATCCTATTTGTAGGTTTTATGGGTGCCCAAAATATCCTGTTAGTAATAATTTTGTTATGATATTCAATATGGGAACAAAAATAGAATAAATGTGTTAATGAATGTTTGTTTTGGTGTTGCTTATAAGGTTAGGAGTAGTAAAATCTTTCAATGGAATATTGAACCTTTTCCAAATATGGTTGTTCATGTTATTCAAAGATTGTTAAATGATAATGCTAAGTCAAAGAACCAATTATATTTGAGTTACAAAGGGATAATTAAAGACAAGTTGTGCAATGGAGTTGTTAGAAGACCGATTGAACAAAAGGAATAAATTGAGTTAGATGAAAAAATAAAGTAAATGGAGTACGAATTGAGGCTTGATATGAATGATAACAAGTAGTTGAAGAGGTTATCAATGACGTGTATTATTTTTGTTTTCATAGCAATATATGTTTCTCACTATTGAAATCATAGGGATAATAATATTGTATATAAATGGGGATAATATGATAACTACTTATATTGTACATAAAACTTTAGTTAATATAATTTAGCTACTCCATTTATATGTCAGTACATATATAATTTCATTAAAAATAAATTTCAATTATGACAATATGTTTAGAAAAGGTAATCATAAAAAGACCATATCCAAAGTTCCATTTGACAAGCATAAACATGTAATCACTTTGACATTTATAGACCTGTAAAGTTGAGATTCATATAATGTAATATTAAAATCATAAATCATCATGGATCTAACTAAAATGTTCCTAAGATACTTTAAAGTGGATCCATTCTTCTATTTTTTCGTGACGTGATACTTGGGACTTCCTTCTTCCTCAACCCTCTTGGTTGGAATGATAGTTGAAATGTGTTTCAAAAAACGGATCCGAACATTCTCTTTCTCCTCAGTGGTGGAGGTAGAGGTGGAGGTGCAAATGACTATTATAAGCAACGTTAAAATAATAAATGATTCGTTTAACCAGTATATAGAAGAAGAAGAATATACATGAATAATAATATATAATAATTGACAATTGTATCAAACTAACCTCAGGTCCACCAACTTCAAAAGGTTGTCTACTAACCTCAGGACCACTAACTTTAGAAAGTTCTTAGCTAGAAATTATTTTTAATGTTGGATCTTCATTATGCCTAGATGACTATCCAATATTGGCATATCAATTAGTAGTTACCAAAACACAACTAAATTACAAATTTATATTAAATAACAAACTTTAACTACATTTTCATTAGAAGGAAGTGGACCAAATTTATAATTTCTCTTATTATGATCACTTTTGCCACATTTTTGTCATAAATGAAATTACTCCTTCTATAATAGCCTAAGAGGATTTTTCACTCGTTTTAATTTATCTTTATCTTTTCACTTATACTTCTTAGGCCTACCAAGCATAAGTCTTTTCAAAGGTAGATATATCTCATCATGGGTGTTTGGTGCCTAGAATTTTCCCCTCTAATTGGTTATAATACATTCTTATAAACTTCCATAAACCTCCCTCTATGATAATAGTCATCCACATATGCCTCTGATTATTATTTGGCATGAAAAATGGCACTAATTGCACATCTACAAGGATACCCATAAAATTCTCAACCCTATAACTACAAGTTTGCTTCTTACCCAATTGGAAAAAATGTGTGTCATCTTCATTAGTCACCTTTTACTTCCTATCCCTATTTCAAATAACTCCCCATCTCATTGCATCCCTTTTATTCTTGTTCAATTTTTTCATGACCTTAGGTGTTATATCCCTTTTCCATCTCTTATCTTGCTTCGTAAAGTCAGAGTGCCTCTTGATTAACATGGTTATATTATTCTCTAACGTGTTAATGATAGGGTAATCTCCAGCCACCAAAATCCAAGAGTTAAATGTCTTACTCATATTGTTATTAATAATTGGACATTTGGACTTAATGCTTTGGAAAGCCCTACTCCCTAGGTCTTTTAGATATTCAAGAAAGTCCTATACATATTTGTGCAATTTGGTTTAATTTGATGAGTTTGTCATTAAATTCTTATGGGAATGTCACATAAGCACAATTCTAAAATGTTTCCTCTGATCCTTTCCTTTCCATGTCCCTACTAGTTGTGATATATATGCCTTGGACACATCCTATATATAATAAAGGGAAATACATTATTCTTAGCTAGCATAAGTCCTCACAAATTAAGAACAACCAGTTAAAAAATTCATAAATGCAAATATGTAAACATAACTTAAATTTGGATTAATTACCTTTTACATATAAAAATCACAGTCATTCCTTCACCATTTTCGTGCTCTAAGTCAATGGATAATTACTCTATAAACCATATTTATGTCTTAGTATTCTCAACCTCAACTATTGCCATATAATTAGACAAATGCCTTAGTTGTATCAACTCCTATGGTACCTATAAGTTGTCCCTAGTACTTTGTTTTTAGAGATAATAATTGGTTGCAACTTCTTCCACTCTTTCCTTATTACATCAAAACACACATATATTCTCTTAAGTATCAATTTATTTTCATCCCTTCTAAGTTAAAGTTCGATCATAGAACCTGGATTCATTTATTTCAATTCAGAAATATAACCATAAAACTTTGGGTACTCATTATGTTGCTCTTTTAGTTTTTGCTTTAAGTACCTTCCTCCTTGCATACTTGAACTTGCTAGAATTAATACACAAATTTAGTTTCTCTCTACATTCTTTGAACATTTCTTTTATTTTAATGCTTGACTTATTTAGGATTTTTTTTCCTTGAGGTGTCTCATGATAAAGTTGGATGTAACCATCTTTGGCCTATTTGTTAGATTACATGTATGCTTTGGATTGTAAGTTTTCAACTTCAAGCATTTGTCTTTTCTGTCATAGAAAGCATACAACTCAAATGGACAGCCATCGATGCAACCATATCTTAACCTTTTCACTTCATTCCTCTTGAAACTCAAGTTAAATACTATTACTACTGCATAATCAACAATAACTTGTTTGAAATGTTTAAAACCATCAAAAACTATCCCCCAGCATATATTCACTTACAAAAACTCTAGGAACATGTCTATTACTTTCATTAGGTTAGCTCAAAGAAACTTCTAATTCTTCACTACTAGGATATTCATCACTAGACAAGAAATTACTAGGATTAGAAGAGTCAACATACATTCTGCACCAACAATAATGTTGAAATCCGATTCTAATTCACTTTTGTTATGACCATTCAACCCACCTCCTTCTTGAGCACCCACTTCTCTACGCAAATCTTCACCACCAAAATCACCTCCATCTTAAGTACTCATATCATAATCACCATCATCACTCATTTTAACATCACTACTAGCTGATTCTTCATCTTTTACATTAGGTTTACCTCCCACATCCACTCTAACATCATTGTGACCTCTCAAATCATCCCGTACACCACTCTTGTAACCCAAATTAACTCCTAGACCATAATTAGAACCCATATCCACTAAAATATCACATTCTAATTCCATAACTATCTCATTTTTATGTAAGTTATCATTCCACGGTACTATTGGTAGGCATGGTGTTTTTTTCATCTATATACTGCAGATAAATATCAATTATACCAAATAGCTCTAACAATTTAATCAAATCAATTGTACTCTGATTGAATTCTAACCTCCTGAAACCTTCTTTCAACCACCTTCTCTGGAATCAAATACTATGCACTAATAATATTTATATAACCTAAAATAGCAGTCATTTCATACACCTCTCTCAAACTCACATAATCCAAGTCCATGTTGTCAAAAAGTTTTGGTGGCTTACTAACATAATTTAGTGTCCCCTCCTGAGTAAGATATCAACCATGATATATCCTTATCCTAGCTCTTCAATTTACTGCCATCTTATATAGATAAATTTAAAAAAGAAATAGTTATTACAAAGATCACATATGATTAAATATTAACATATGAATATTCAACGAGCATGATAGTTGCTCATGTTGTATAAAAGCTAAAAGGTGACAGATGCTCATGTTGTCTAAAAGCTAAAAAGTGAACAATGCGAATATAAGAAACAAAGATATGAGAATACCTACTTCTGATAGGGGCCTACTTATCAAATATACTACTTTTATTAAACCCAAAATAAGGCATTTATAAATATACTACAGGAAAGATAAAACTCAAAGCTAAAATTAATATATATATATATATATATATATAGTGTGTGTGTGTGTGTGTGTGTGTGTGTGTGTGTAATTGTTGAATATTTCAATTGATACATATGAACAACAAAAGTTTCACTATGGATGAGTATATAAATTAGTACCTCTTTGATATTAATGTAATTAATCATTTAATAAGATCAATTTCAAGTTTTTAGTAAATAGGTGGTAAGAATGACAAGAAGAAAGCATTTGTTAAATGTTAAAATAAAACCAACTAAAATTCATTGATCATGGAAAAACAAGAAAGGAACTTACATAAAAAGAAGCTAGCTCAAGAATATAAAAATTATTGTTATTGGAGAATATTAGGAAAAACTATTTCAAATATCATAATTAGATTGACAAAGAAAGCAATATTATAGATGTTTAGACTAATTATGTAACATAATTAGATAGAGTTACATCTTATTTGAATTACACAGACAACATATAAACATTAACACATTTTGTTTCCTAGGTTAAGATGATCTTATTAAATGATTCTATTTCTTTAGTGAATAGGAAAAATAATCACAATAGAGGATCCCTTTGAACTGTACTAGATTTACTTATATTGACTTTATGAGTTAGTTTGCAAAGAAAATGAAAGGAATAAATTTTATTAAGGATCCTTATGGTTATATTGAATCAAAATATTTGATTTGAACACTATTACACATATAGCTAATGTTCCTGCTTAATATGGATAAGATAGTGCCTCTTTAAAAAAAATCTTTCTTAAGTTACATCTTTTAACCCTAGATTCCCTTAGAAAGAGCTCCCTTAGGATCTTTGCTTTCTAAGAGTGAATTTTCTACTATTGTATTTAGACATATAAATACTTTCTTTTGTTGATGGAGATTTCTATGATCTTAAAATGCTTTGAAGTTTCCTTAAGTAAAGATAACATATTCTTTACTTATTAAATAAAAGGATAGCAGACACAAGATTTGACTATCACTTTTATCTTCTATCACAAGTTAGAAGCAATTTTGTGGCATGAAAACTGAGAAAGAATAAATCATAAACTACATATGCACCTCTCATGAACAAAGCACTAACTACATTATCCTGAGAACAGATAAATGATGAAATTTTAGCGAGAACAGTTATCAATAATATACATAATTGAACTTTCCATATGCATTAAACAAATTTAACAAATAAACAAAAAAAATCCATAAAATGCATGTCGATGCAAAATCCACAAAAAGCATATAGAAACAAACATTCAACCAAGTAGAGTGCATTAAAAGAAAATTAAAAAAATATAATTTGTAAACATAAAGACAAAGACAAACAAAATATGAGAAAGAAAATGATAACTAAAATCTCTAATAAGTATAACGAATGAAAGGGTGCTCTTGAATATATTTTATACTGAAAATGATGAAGTTTCTTTGTGCATTACCATTTGAATGAAAGAAGTTTGAACTTAAAGGGTAAACTTTTGTAATAATGATTTATTTTTCTGACAAGTGAATCTGTTAGCTCAACATTTACTTTATGAACATGTGTTTTTACTTGATTTTATTGGGATGATTTTGAAAATAAAAATCGCAATCATATTTGACATTAACATACTCTTAACTAATTAAAAACTAAGCTGATCAAATACAATCTAAATATTTTTATGCTATTTGAATGCCTAATATCTCACCATTGTACATTGATTAGCTTGCCAATGGCCCTAGCTTGGCCAAAAGAAATTTCAGGGGGGCCAAGAATGACCTATGGAGGGTCGAGGTCAACCGGCCCGTGACCCGATCTAGGTTGCCCGCATGGGCCACGAGTAGCCCGTCGAGCCTTAGTCAGCTCGGTTGTTTAATATATTTTAAAATTTTTATATATTTATTTTAAGAGAATTTGAAAAAGTTGTAGTTGTATTTTTTAAAATTCATAAATTATAAATTGTAGCGTAACCATTTACAATAAAGTGTAAGATGAAATTACCTATAAATTATACAAAAATATTTATATAAAATAAAAGATATAAAATACGAACCAATATATATTTATTAAAACATCTATCAATGATAATATTATCATAATTATTCCCTACAAACAAGTGAATTTAATTTTAATTTTATAATTTTGTTATTACAATTAATTATAATGTAAATGTAAAAAAGTTATTATCTAAATACAATGAATTTATTTCAAATATTATTTGTACGTGTTTAATAAATTATTATATTTCTTTTTAATATGAATTTAAAAATATGTTCATTAAGTTTATAATATAATATTTTCAATTTGTTAATATTTTTATAAATTATGTACGAAAACTCTTAATTGATGTAGTTGTTGTACTTTTAGTTATTGTTGATTTTTTTTACTTATATAGTTGTATAAATATTATTGTCTTTTCATATTATATCTGTTATTAAATAAAAATTGTAAAATTTTATATTTTTATTACACATATTAAAAGAAATTAATTAATATGATGATTAATCTTAACACTTTTAAACTTTTTATTTTATTTTTCATATTTAGACAATATATACATTATGCATATATGTATTTATATTAATCTTAAAATGAACTAATCACTTTATTAATCCTAATGTATTAATTTCAAAAGAATATATAAGTAATTGATTTATAAAAACAAATAAGTATAGTATATTATATTGAAAATAGCTATTATTTTATTAAAACTAGAATACATTTTATAAATCTTTTGATATGTTTTTATAAATTATTATTTTTATTACTTCCAAAAATAGTTCTTTTACTTTTCTTCTAAAATCATTATATCCTAATTAATCTAAATTTATATTCATAATTTTTTTCTCCTTTCTAAATTATAATATTAGAAGATTCATTTCTAAGCCACTCTAATTAAAAGTTTGTTAAGAGTAATTTCTTACTCAAAACCTTGATATAAGTTTAATTTTAAATCCTTATCATCCTTAGAGTGTTATAAGCATACCATATTTCATAAAATTTATAAAATTTTCACCTTTCTTTCTTTTTAATATATATATTATGTCACAACTTTAAATTATAAAAACATATAATTATAATATAATGAAGTTATTAATTTATCGAATATTAGATTACAAAATATTTATGTCTTTTTATTTAAACCACTTAATATTTCATTTGAATAAAACTAAAGTCATTAAAAGGAAGCGTAACATCACTAACTTCTTAATGTTTTAATTAATATTTTAGGTATATTAATTAAAACATTTTAGGTATATTAATTAAAACATTAAAAAGTTAGTGATTAGAAATTTTAATTCAATTGATTAGAAATTTGTATGAAAAGTCATAAAGTTCATGGTTATAGTTAAGAATTTCAATTCAATTAATTACGAATTTTAAATTTACTTAAATAATTTATTAATCATTATAAGAGAGAATTGATAAAACCAAATTCATTAACCTTACAAAATTTTGCTATACACAATGATTATCTAAATCATTTTACATGAAATGGTACAATTTACTAAATTAAGATAATATCATGTTGGATAGACTGGAGAGTGGAGACTGAGAAAGCATCATCTAATTAACTAATTGTACTTGTTGGTAAGATCGTCAACAGTTTGGATCCAATCATCTATATGTACAAACATTATATTTAGTAATATAATATTAAAATAAAAAGAATATTTAGTAATGTAATATTATATAAAAAGAAATTTAAAAAT
>JANTNU010000004.1:23769264-23785489 GCA_024752395.1 Erythroxylum havanense
ATTATATTTAGTAATATAATATTAAAATAAAAAGAATATTTAGTAATGTAATATTATATAAAAAGAAATTTAAAAATACCTTCATCTTCATAAAATTGATCAAAATAACCTTCAATTGGTCAATTAATTTCATTAGTCCTCTCTTCATTAATACATGTGGTTGTAGGAAAATTAAAAAAAACACAATATTAGGTAAGATAATATAAAGATAGATAAAATAAATATATTAAAAAGAAAAGAATTTACCACCAATATCTTCATTATTTAACCAACTTTGAGCACATATAAGGGCTTCCACAGTGCGATAATGAAGTCAACTACGATGAGGAGTAATGACCTGACCACTAGTACTAAATGCAGACTCTGAAGCAATAGTGGATGATGGAATAGCTAACAAGTCCCATGCAATGACTTGCAAGATCGAATAATTATGTGCAGACGTCTTCTACTATGACAATATATCAAATGACTCACATTCAGTTCCAAGAACACAATATGCAAAAAAATATTTATCTAACTCCATCGTATTGTAAGAAATCCTAGCTCTTTTCTCTTTCAAAGAATTTGAAAGAGAATCTGTTAATAATGAGTCAAAAAAAAGGTTGAACTTGAAACTAAAGTCGAAGTTGAACTACCTGTAGCACTATTAAGATCTCGATCATGAGTTTGTTGCATTCTGACTTCATAATCATTAAAAAATTGACACCATAATTATTTCATGGTATGTTGATGCTCTTGAGCTTCACCAGTGTACAATGCATTATAAATATATTCAACCTTATCCATCTTGTATCTCAGATCCAACACATATAATACTGCAACAATATCTCCAACTTCAGACCAATAAGAGTTAAACTTCTCTGCTATCCGCTCCACCATATTCCGATTCACTACATTGGAGTCAAACATCCACAACGATAAAACATGCTTTAGGTTAGATATAGTGCTAAAGATATAGTGCGAAGTTGGATATTTTGTTCCTAAGAATAATTCAGTCCAATTGTTGAATAATTTCAACTTCACCCAAAATTCTCTAGCTAAGTCCCATTGATCCTCTGATGGTATGCAGGTATACTTAGAATCCCTTTCGGCTAGTCTAATAAACAGCTGAGCATATGGGATTGCTGACTCTAACATCTTAAAGGTTGAGTTCCATCTAGTAGGACAATCCAAAACCAACTTCTTTGAATTTGGAATGCATAAAATTTGTGCACCATCTTCAAAAGTTTCAACTCTTTTTAGGAGTTGCACTCCAATATAAAACACTATTTCGAATACACTCTATTGCTTCCTTTATTGTCAACCCAACTTTCAAGTTAAGAATATGCACAAAACAACACATATGAAGTAACTTTACCTCCATCCAACAAGCTCACAATGCACAAAACAACACATAATTTGTGCTATAATTATTGATTGTGATGGAGGATACTTTATTGTCGATGTTCAAATTCATTAAACAGTTTTTCAACACGTTTTTCAATTTTTCACTTATATCCGGTGTCAGCACAGAAGTGAACCTATCATGAAAAAACATATTAACATGAATCATAAATTCATAAAGTAATGAAAAAGTAAATAATAACAATATTAAAGAATATAAATTACCTCAAAAGTCTATGGTATAACTTCCAATCATTATCAAAATAATGGGCCATCATCGCCATGTAACCCTTCTTTTGGTTATCGGCTATCCACATGTCTGTTGTTATGGCAATTCATCCTTAAACACTCGTCAATGCTCTTAATGTTTCTCTCTTCTTGTCCTTATAAATTTTGAAAATATCATTCCTTGATGTATTCCGACTTGGAACCTTGAAAGTCAGTTGAAGTGAATTAAGAAATATTTTGAATCTTTTGCTTTCAATCATAGGCAATGGTTGTTCATCTCCAATAACCATATTCACCATCAAAATTCTTGATCTATGGTTGTCAAAAGTTGTTACGGTCATTTCATTCTTTCCTTTTATAAGGTTAGGGGTCAAAAATGTTTGACCTCCTAAAACCATTTTCCTTCTAGTACATGATTCTGTATGTATCTTTAAATAAGACATTCCACCTTTCGAACCACTTGAATAGAACTTTTGACAATAATTGCACTCTGCTTTTTCAATTATGTCAATCGATATAGTCTTCTTAAAGTGATTCCAAACTTCACTTTTATGTTAAGTAACTTAAGTTCTAATTGAACTTCTATCCTCACTTGGTGTCAAAATAGAAGTTTCCACTTCTACCTCCGATATTAGATTAGAACTCTCAACTGAAAGAATTTGCTCATCTATCTGACAAAAAACATATAAATACTTGAGGTTAGAAATCAGAATATATTAGGAAATGACAGATTTTTAATCAAAATACTTTGCCTACATTCTAGTTAAAATATTCCATATAAAATAAAATGTTCAAGAAAATCCAAGAATGTCCAAACTTTGAATATGCTAGAATGTCCAAGTAAGTTAAGTTGATCATTTAGAGGATTAATACAAAGATGATAAAGGCATTAACTTCATACTCACATGCATGTTATAAGTCATTGCATCAGTTATGGTTTACTATAGAAGAAAGGTGATAAAGGCAGGTTGATTAGATATATACAATGAATTCGTAGGAAGTTTGGATGCCATAAAGAATACTTAAGATAATATTTCAATCTAGGATTAAAGAAAGTTCCTTGGAGTTCAAAAAAGCAGCCTATAATGACACTTTCACTAATAAAAGCAGAATATGTGAATGCTACTTTTGGTTCTTGCCAAATGACATGGATGAGAAAAGTAGTCACAGAGTTGGGAATTGAGTAGAAAGAAATAACATTAATGTATATTCTTCAGCCTTTAAACTTTCAAAGGATCATTTGTTTGTTTTGTGGAATGACCAAAGATATCCATGTTAAGACAAAATTTTTTGCAAGATTTGGCAGAGAATGGTGGCATAAAATTGGTCCATTACAACACAACACATATATATTCACTAATTCCCTGAAGACAACTTCATTTAACAAGATAGGAATGATGATTGGAGTTTGTAACATCACAGATGTATTGCAATTAAGGGAATTTAGAAGCTTTAAAATGATCTTAAGAGAGGGTAAATAGAGTAAAATGATCTTAAGAGAGGGTAAATTGATGAGACGCAATTGATGTGTTTTGTATCCAGCACAAAATTAAGAATGATAACTAGAAATTAATAAAATAGTTTAAGCTATTTTATTTTAAATTAAGTTTGTTATTCAATTTCCTAACCTTTAGTCATAGGTTGTATCTACAAATATGATATATGCTTCTCAATATTAACTTCATACTCACATGCACATTATTGCTACTATTAGCTATCCAATAATTGATGGAATATCTTATAGTGTTGTCAATAATATGATGAGTAGAGCAACTGTCCATTTATCATGTGACCTAGAGCCTTACTTGATAAATCTCCATATTTACAAAAGCATTAATCTCTTTTTTCTTTTGTTTCAATCTTAATTATCCTATATTCATTCTTCTAGATGTACAAAACATCCAAAGATAGAGTACCTTTCGTATTACTCCTAATCATGATAAACAACTTGTCTTCAACTTATGATTATTACAGTAATATTAATATAGGAGTAGTAATATTAATACTAGTCAAAATTTGTTTTTCAAACTAGAATCCTTAAATATTTATACACCATTCTCTTTCACACTGCAATATACAGTTTACAAGCTCCAAAGACTTTGAATAGGTATTTGAAATGTGAAACGTAGAAAGGTAGAACAACTTACTAGAGTAAAAAGATTGAATATAAATAAGGTTGAAGGACCTAAGGAGCATTAGGAATATATATTGTTGACCCCGAAATCCAAGCCAAAAGAAGTATGAGCTGATAATACTAACCCAAGGTTAATAGAAACAGAAGATCAAAATACTAACGTAGCAGGAAAGATGGTTTGAAGAGTGAAATCAGACACCTTAGAAAAACATTATCCCATATTTCTATTATTAACATCCAAAGTTCTCAAATTAGCCACATCACATCTCAATACAACCCAAAAAAACCAAATTGACGAAGAGAAAATGAGAGATTACCTTCGACGTTGCCACAACAGATGATCTACGAAGAAGAAGAACAAAGGAAGAAAGTGAAATGAAGAACAAGAAGAGAGAAGTGAAAAGTGTTGTGTGAGTGAGAGTGAAACTGTGAAAGCAACTAGGTCACTAGGTGAGACTGTAAGTGAGAAGTCGGGGATGAAGGGAGATTGAGGCAGGCAGGAGGCCGAGGGGTGAGCATGTGAGGCAAAATGACGTCGTTTTGTCTTATGTCACGCTCCCCCGAATGATGTCATTTTGTCTTACGTTTTATTAACTGTCTTATGTCTTAAACGACATCGTTTTACTCGTAAAACAAAACGTCATTTTATCGGTGGAAAAAATATTTTAAACATGAATAAAGCGATGTCATTTTGTAACAGACAAAACGACGACCCTAAGCAAGTCATGGGCCACGAGCCGAGCTGCTCGGCTCAAGTCACGACCCAGCTCAACCATCCTGGATAGTGGCCCGACCCATGTGTCGGTTTGACGGGGCCAAACTTGTTGACCACAGGGCGAGCCGGGTAAATTTTAACATCCTTAACATTGATTTGCCTAAAAATATTAGAAACTATATATTGAATACTTGAATTTAGAATATTTATTTAAATCATACAAAAATATTATAGAGACAATTAGATGATTTTGATGTACTTGGAACTTTACTCTGCATCATATGATTAAAACTAAATTTGTACTAAGCCCTACTTGGGATTACATGAAAACTTACGGTTATAGTTTATAAGATAGTAATTTACAAATGAATTGCCGGTAACTACATCATAAAAGTTTACCTAAGTTCTGTTATATTTTTTATTTGTTAGAGTTTCAACATTATGATTTTAGACCTAATCATCCCAAATTCAATTTTATTAAATATCTCAACAGTTAATGGGCATAAGAATGTGATACTTTTGTGGTTAGAATCTTTTTGGTTAATCTTCTAACAATACACTCTTTTTGATTAATAATATATATACTCCAAACGTTGTTAAGGATTTAAGCTATAAACTATGTAATAGAAAAATTGAAAGTATAATTAGTAAATAAAAATTATTGAAGCTAATTATACAGTTTGTTTAAGTATAAACTCAGTTTAAACATTGTTCCTTAACAGTATCATCCATAGAAAAGAATCAGACCAATCGATTTCAAAGTAATACCTTACCTTTTCACAATTGACTGTGTTCTAACTTTCAACATCTCAAGGATTTGTACCCAAAAAGATCACGGTAATATGCATCTGCACACACAAGATCATCTCCAGCAAGTGTTTGAAGCCAGAGTGCAGGTACAAAGGTCGCTAGAGTGCATAACGTTTAGAAAAAGTTGTGGCCAAGTACTCTTTTAGAAAAATGGATACTGTATTGAATCCACTGCTGACATACTAGTACGAATTTTGGTATGTCCATTCAATTACCAATTTACCACAATAACAAAACCACACCCAGAAATCAAAATTCGGAACTTGATCAAAGGCAAGGGTGCACAGAAACCGAATAAAGTCTAAACAAGCTCTTGATAACAGTTAAAGATTTAAAAAGAGAATTGCAGAGTAAACAACAATGCATCTGATTATGGAACAATCAACGGAGCCTTCTAGCCTCCCTCTCAGACTCGAGAAGAGTGAGTATATCCCCTTCTCTCACCGGTCCCTTCACGTTCCTCATGATGAACCGATTCTGGTCATCAAGAAACTTGACTCTAACCTGTGTCACTTGCCCCCTAGATCCAGTTCGACCCATGATCTTCACAACCAAAGCATGCTTAATCTGGGAATCCATCCTGCAAGAGTATAAAGAATAGAAACACCAACCATGATTCTTACAATAATCCCAGAATTGTCCGTGTGATCAAAGACAGAAACTAAAAGACGCTAGTTTCAGTGAGATTTCTTCATAGGAACAAAAAGGAATCGTGCAGTAAATATTTCTGTTTACAAAGAAGCCCTAATCAGCAAGTCATGACGTACCAACTTTCCCATAAAAAGAGCATCTACCTTAATAACAACTAAGGTGCTTTCTAATTTTATTTCCTGAAGTTTCACAGCAGACAAACAGAAAACAAGAAAAGGCAGATTAAAAAAACAAAAAGAGGATCAATCCCTTCAGGCTTTTACTTCATCAAAAGCTAGAAAACAACCATCAAGCATTCAGAGACACAGAAGTCCAAAAGCATAGTTACCAACTAACAGATCGCATTCCACAAAAAAAAGAAAATATAACCAAACCAAAACTAATTAATAATAGGCACGAATTGTTACATAGACAAACACATACAAGCCACAACCAGAGAACAAGGGAATGAAGTTACGCAATGCATAAAGATTAGATAAGCGGTACCTGAGCTAAGAAGCGACGGAGAGGGAGCACACAGGGAGCAGCCGCACAGAATCAAGTAAAAGTGGAGTGACAAGCATCGAGGTCCTAGGGTTTTAAAGAATGCGCTGTTTCCAGTTAAGTTAATTTACTATTTTGCCCACCGTTTTAGGCTTATCTAATGAATTTGTGCTCTGGAAGTCTGGAGTGATAAATTTACGATTTTACCCTCTTATTTTGTCTTTAATTTTGTTTATCACAAATTTCTCTTTCTTTATGATTTTTTTTATTCGACGAAAGCTCGTAGGTGGGCCAAGCGAGCACACCTTTTTGAAGGCCCAACTAGCGTACCATCTCACAGGCGAATCAAGCGGGCACACCTCATCATTGAGGGCCTAACTAGTTCTCCATCTACAGGTAAAACCTCGGCTATCCCAGGCTCTTACAAGAGAGGCTAACATGGAATCAAATCTGGAACATAACCAAAGTCAAACTCCGCTCTCAACAAACGAGTCACACCCTTTAAATGCCTTTATGATTGTTTCGGAATGCTTTTCTCCGCTTCTTTCTTTAATCGAAAAGAAAAAACCACTCATAACATAACCTCATCCCCTGTTTGGTTTACCAAAGTTGTACGCATGATCCATCCAACACAAAAATAGTTCCAATTTTAAAATGGAAGGGTCCTTTAGTGTGACTGTGACCTAAATCCCCAAATCCTCTGCAATTGAAGTGGAGTGAAAAAAACAATTACTTAAATAGTTTTATAACTATGATCACAATTAGATATCATAATCTTATTTTAAGAGGAATTATAAACCGATATAAAAAAATAGAAAAAAAGGAAGAAAAAAATAGCACTTCATAAAAGAGAGAAGACAAATAATATAAAGAGAGAAAAATTACTAAAATTACATTTGTATCATTTTTAGGTGTTTGAATGTTGCAAGGGCTATTATAACAAATAACAAATGACAAAAATTAAATAAGGTTAATTGTATCATTTTTTAGCAATAAGATATCTAACTTCTTTTTTTAAATGGTGTTTTTAGAACTTACAATAGTAATTGAATCAAAGTTAAAATCACAATTTTCTTCTGACGTGAACCTGAAGGATGAGCCTTGAAACCTGACAATTAGATAATGGAAGCAAAGAATCCAAGAAAGCTAAAATAAAATTTAGGATAGAATAAATCAATCTTGGCTCGATGTCTATAAAGACAAGAAGCAAAGGTGTATGATACGTTTTGAATGCCACAAGATAATAATATTGATAAATTAATGAGTTCCTAAAAAAAATAAAAGAGAAATTAACCTCACTCAATAAATTATGAATTTTTCTTAAGTGTCTAATAGCATATCAGTTGTTGCTAAAAACGAGGCTTAGCACTTCACACCTTAATAATGAATTTTTCTTAACCTCGTTCTAGTAGAAGTCATTTTTCTTTAATAATTCATACAGAGTTTTTCTATAGTGCTATGATGGGGTGTTTGAGCTACATCATATATAACTGATAATAAGGATTGTATTTCAGTAACTTCTAAATTTCCTTCTCTTCAATCAACCTTAATGCCTTATAAGGGTCTCAAATAAATTCAACCAGCTGCCCTTTTCACTGAAATGTCACGATTCTTTAAAATTTTCATTAACTATATTTGGAGTAGCTAACAATTCTACTTCTAATACCACTTCACACCTTAATAATGAAATGATCAATTCGTCTATTACAAATATGGTTCCTTGTAAGGTCCAAGCAAAATTTTATTGTAATTAATGATAGGAAAGCTTTAATCTCTCTTCAGTTTTAATCTTAATAGGAGTTATATCTAGTATTTTATAATCCTTTATATACCACTGAAGAATCAATAAAGTTGTGAGTGTTTTCATTGTCAATAAGTATGTGTAATTTTGTCTTACTAAATTATCATGTGACTCTCATCTATTTGAAATTGGATGAAGCCTTGCTTGACATAACTTGTAAAGGTACATTTTGTGACTCTAAATCCTAAAGTGTTTCCAAATTTTTTTTGTTACAAAACATCTATATCCTCATTTTTTGGTTCCTCTCTTTTCCTACCACATATAATTGAAGTTGTCTTTCTTTACACCTATGACCTAGTGTATATATTTTTCATTGTTCTTTACTACTCACTTGCTTTTGTGTCCTTAGTGGTGATTTCACCAATAAGCTCTTAAGAACTTGGTTATGCATAGGCAACAAACCTCCACCATTAGTTCCATTGATGAATGCTCCAATCACTCATTTGTTGCTATTGACATTCCTACATGGCACAAATTCATAAGAAAATTTGATTGACACTCCTTCCTTCCCCAATCTTATATTAGTAGCCAAAATCACTTCTTTTTTGCTTTCTAGGTTGTATATTTTGTTTAATGTCTTTGGATATAAGAGTTTGGTAGGTAATTCTAGCTCAAGTTTCAATTCTTTATAAAGAACCTCATTATATGGGGTTTAGAAAATGATCAATAGTTTAAGATTAGTCAAAAAAAGTATAATACCCTTGAGTTAATCTTATCTATCTTGCTTATTTAAAATCACTAAAAGGATCTTCAAGATTTTTTTCTTAAAATCATTATACTAATGCTAACCCATATTCTTTCCAAGTTATATTATCTATGGTATGTCTATTTTTCTTAAATATAATTGATTTCATTAAATTTCCATTCCTTCCATATAGAAGGGGTAATGTTAACCCAAAAATTTGTAAGAGTTCTATCTAATGTAGAGAGTTGGTCACACCTCTATGCCCAATTATGAACACTATACCTATCAAACACAAGAAAATCATTCCTACTGATACAAGTAGGAACCAAATATTTGGTACTTTCAGTTAAAATATTTATTAACTTACATGAGATATTAATTGAGTTACTTCCCTTACATTGTTGCTTCATGTATTAAGCAAACGTTGACCTTAATTCGCTCAACTCTTGATTATAACAACTAGATCTCACATGCAACACATTTTTTGAATTTTCGCTTGAAATTCCATAATACATTAATGTTTCTCTCCATTTTACTAAGCTTATAATCTTGGGTACCTTCAGCTACGTTTTGGAAAAATAATTTCAAGGATTTTTTTTTATCTAGTAGCGATATTGTTACAAAGAATTAGGCAAAAGAAAGGGAAAAGGGAAACATAACACTTTAGAGAGAGAGAAGATAATAAACATAGTGAGAGAAAAATTCATAACATCACATTAGTACCATTCATGATTGTTTAAACATTGTAATAACTGTTAAAACAAAAAATAAACAATCAAAATATGATGGACCTCATTAGTCCATAAGTTTTAAGCAATTAGATATCTCAACATTCAAAATGAAGCGTATAAATGTAATTTCCTCCTTATTTAAACAAGGTGTTCTAACATTTATATCAACACTTAAGTTTTTCTCATTTTTTGCGCTCTTATTATATTACTTTGTTCTCATTAATTTCAATTTAAATATTCTCATATGTGATTGCATTTATTTTATTTCAATTGTATATATTTACTTTTCTTATCATGCTCAATTTACATTACCTTTTATCATATTTAATTTGCATTAGTTCAAATAATTTTATATTTAATTTCTTTTTGATATATTTTATATTATTTATTTTTAGGTTCTAGCTCAAGTCACAAATTCATAGGCATTCATCATATATTTTAAATTTATTTGTTCTTCTAACTTGTTAATTACATGGCTAATGATTTTGTAATTAATTAAAAGTTCAAACATTTTATTACTACTTTTTATAGTTTTAATTATTATTACAAAATTAGGCAAAATTGAAAATTTTAAATGTAGTTTACTATATATTTTAAGCTCTAATAAAACCACAAAGTCCTACTTTTATTTACCTCATATCTAAGTCAACTTCCCTTTAAAAACTCTCCAAATTTCCAAGCTCTATTTTAGACAAATTTATAAAATTTACCACATATCTAACTTAACTTTCCTTTAAAAATTCAAACTCTATTTCAGACTAAAACGTATCAAATAGAATGCCTACACCTTATTTTATAAATAGAGTTTACACTTCATCAAACATTTATTTGACATTCGATTTTGTCGTCTACTTAAAGAGTGCGAAACAAATCAATGACAAATAACGATATCTAGATCAAAGTTAAAACTCATGTTACTCTTCTTCCCTTTATTTTGGTCACAACATGTAATACAATTTAAAAATCCTAAATTGCTCAATTTTTTGAAAAATTTTAATTTATTGTCCAAATTTTTAAAATTTCCAACGTTTAAAAACTTTAACAATTCAACTGAAAAAAAAAATGGGTACTGAATCTAAAAAATTTTAAAAGGCTGAATACTTTTAAATATACTATCTCTTTTTAAATAAATGATAATTTATTTCAAGCATCTTAACATTTTAAAGACTGATACAATATATCCAAGTTTTCACATTATATAGCTACAAATTGCAACCTATGGAAAATTTTTATTTACATATCCCCTTTTAATAGTGTTAAAATGGATTTTAGCATAGTATTTAGAAATTTTTAAAGATGTCTTATAATATTTGGTAAAATTTAGACTTTTTTTATTTATATATTTTTAAAATTTAATCCTTTAAAATTTTATAAAAACAAAATTTTCACAAATAAATTTTCAAATTTTTACTAACACTACATATTATTATTATTATTATTATTATTATTATTATTATTATTATTATTATTATTATTATTATTATTATTATTTAGAAAATTTCAAGTTAAAATTCTAAGTATTATTTTTTGAAAAAAAAAGTAACAACACACTTCTCACTAACAGGATATATAGATATAGATATATAAAAATTGTGATATCTCGTGTTATGGAATAAAAGTAATATTTTGTTCTTCATGATATTTGATATTTAATTTATCCTAAAAAATTATGTTTTGTATACTTATCCCAAATCCAATCTTTCTTAAAAGTATATAGATGTTCCATTTATAGTATTTAAAGAAAACTTTTCCTATAATGAATTATACATTTTCAGTTTTCAAACACAAAATAAGTAACTAACGTTGAAATTTTTGTAAGAAAATAAAAAAAAGTGAAAAGAAAAGTTTTGTCTAAAATTGTTAATAGAACATGATAAAGAGCTAATTATAAATACATGAATAAATATTTTATTAAAAAAAGAACGTTGAAAAGATGCATAAACTTACCCTTCTAATCCTGTTAAACCAAAGCCAATCAATCTAAGCAAATCACTATTGTGGATTGACGCTTTCCCTTACCTCGCTTCAGTTTCCAAACCCAAGAATATGTTGCTATAAGCCGGCGACACTTTTCAACCTTTAAATTCAAAGTTTATGTTTAATGTTTGGGTGTCTTCGTTATGTGTGATTGTGTTCCTCTTATCCCTTTTGCTTTTTCCATTACCCAGGTTCCAAATTTGGGTTTTGCAACCCCGAACTTGAGACGATGTTGTTCATGGGTTCATGTTCCCTTTACAAGAAGTGGCAGGTTCAAGCTTGTAAGAAGGGCAGGTGAAAACCCACGTGTAATAGGTTCTGAGGAATTTGATTTTCGCAGCGAATTTGGGATTTACGAGGAAAAGGAAGGAGGGATGATGGATTTGGAATCAAGGATTGAGAGGGACTCAAAGACACCAAGTGGTAGTGGAGCAAACTTGGGTCGTTTGAAGGTTGAAATGAAGGGTAGTGAGGAGAGAGCTGAAGAGCTGAGCAAGGTAAATGATACAGCAGGAGTGAGGAGAGGAAGGCAGTTGATAAAGAGGTCAAATTTGTTGGCCAAGCAAGTGATCAGCATTCAATCTGCTCATGTTTTGGGTTTCATTTCGCAGCTTTGGGTTGATACTGCCTCTGTACGTTTCATTGCTTTCTTTCCTTTTTACGTTCAATTTATGTTAGTTTATGATTTGAGATTATTCTACTTGGGTAGCTAGACATTGTAAACTGTGCAGACATGTACTCGTTTATCACAATTAAGCAGTTCACTACTTGAACAGACAGTTTACCATCTGAAGCTGAACTGTGAACTTACAATGGATTCTTTTTATTTATCTGGCTGCAAAAGTTATATAGCGTGGGTGATTTTATAATAGTACATGGAACTGAGGGTTGGTTCTTTTGTTTGTATATTTGCATTATTTAGTGGGTGGTGCTGCTTATAGAAGTTAGGCCGAGCTTGCTTTCTGGAGAATTAGAGTGGTTTCGTTTGGAGGATGCTAGCCAGGTAAATTCATCACTTCATATTTGTTCATTTTTTGAGTTGGTTTTGTGTAATATTAAGCATCTAAGGAATGTGTCCTGCAAAATTTGACTTTAGGGAGATATTATTTTGGCTTTGGCTTGATCACCCATCTCCCTTCAGGTTTATGTGTCGACTTAATTGCATAACAATTCACGACAAACTAAAACTTTTATTTCATGTTTCTTTTATCTCAAAGGGCCTTTGAATTTTACCAATGCTTGCTGTCATTTTCTAGTTACTTGTCAATTGCTCTCTTTTTTTGGTGGAGCTGGGTAGGTGGGGTTTTGTCAAGTGGATAGCCAGGAGTTGCAAACTGTTATGCGCTTTCGTTCTCCTGTTCATGACTAATATAGTATGGTTTAAGTATTGATGTTGGCAGGTTGGAGATGTTATACTTGTCGAGGATGAGAATGTGATGGAGAATGAAATTAAAATGGTTGGTCTTGAAACATTGGTGGGTACCATTCTTCATCTTCCTGCACAATTCATGCTTGTGTATCCAAAATGCCTGGTCACCATTGCACATGCACTTATTGTCTATTTTCCTTCCCCTTGACCGTACTTTTTGCTGTGCAAGCTTTGGCTTACTTTATTAGGGAATAGACTCTCAATAGGTGGGGATTATGAAGGGAGAACTTCTCATATGAATGAATTTTATTCCTCTTGCTTTTCACTTCCATTTGTTGGATTATTACACGGAGGTCTAAATTTGTGATTTTTGTTAGGTAGGATACAAAGTTGTGACACCAGGTCGGCGAAGCATTGGGAAGGTTTGTCTATTGTATTGATCCCATTGATGTAGTTGAATATAATTCACAACCATTTTGCAATTTAAATGTGCACTATTCTAGGTGCGGGGATACTCATTCAATGTTAATTCTGGGCTGGTGAAATCACTTGAGCTTGATGCATTTGGGTTTTCCATTATTCCATCCAATTTGGTTGGTGACTACTCCTTTTCCTCGTTTAATAGTGTATCCCCTACTTCTAACTATGACTGCACGTAGTTCTCCCTTGAAGTTTGCTTGTGTAACAATTTCAGTCTATTCCCTGCTATTTTCCCTAAAATCAAGGTACTGGCTCAACTTCTTTCCTTTTACTTCTGCATTATTTCAGATAAGTACCTATGCTTTACTTGTTGAGGATGTGCTTGAAGTACTATCAGACACAGTTGTTGTGCACGAAGCTGCAGTCTCACGCATTCAAAGACTAACAAAGGTATGCTTGCATGGATAGTGAATTTAAATATTATATGGTTTGCCATAATAAATGATGTTTGTAGAGGAGTTGTTTTATGTACTTGTCAAATGGCCCTTGTTTTCGCAATTAGGTCACATGATTCATGTTAACATAGTTATTTATTTTCAGTTGCAACTACCTTGATATTTGTTCAAACAATTCACCATTTACCATCCCAAACAAAGTATAAGTTACCAAGGATGTAACTCTAAATAGGAAACTTTAAGGTATTAGGATGCGAGTAAAGGATCTTTCATAGAAAGGTCATTGTTTTTTTCATAAATCTTTTAAACTTTTTTTTTTAGTCTTATGTCTTGTATTTAGCCTAAATATTTAATATGTAGTACTGCCCTCTTAATTACTTAGCCTAAACATTTTTTCACCTACTCTAAACATTTTTTTATAATGGCTTGTTTGTTTTATTTTATTTTTCTTGTTTGTGTATTTATTTAGTTATTTTATCTTTTATTCTTTATCTTGCTCTATATTTATTGTATTATTTATTTTATTACTTATTTTTATTTTTTATTTGTACCTATGTATTAATTTAATTTAATTTAATTATTCCTTTTATTATTTTTGTATGTATCTTTTTTAATTTAATACTTTATAATTTTTTTTCATTAATTTTTTTCTTCTTATTTTATAATTTTAACCTTTCTTTTCTCTCTCTCTCTCTCTTTCTTTTTTTTTTCCTTTCTGTGCATCTATTGAAAACAATTTCTTTACTAGTTACGGGTAAGACTGCATCCTTCTGGACCTTCTCGAACCTCCCAGGAGTTTGTGTTTCAGTGAGACTTAAACTGAAATGTTGTTGTGGAGTATTGTATTGGTGAAATAGCTAATCTCTGTTAAATATGAGAGTATTTAGTGACTGAAAAGTTGATTCCATAATTCTAACAGGGTATCTGGGACGGTCAAAATGTTAGCACGTCAGCTGATGAACTCGAAGAGTTTTCTGATAATGAAAGTTCTGTTAGATCCTCCATAGGTGGGAGCACTCAAAAAAGGTTTGGCAGCCCCAGAAACCGTCCAAAAATAAAAAAAAGTGGTGATGATTGGGAACTTCCAATGGATTACTTATGATAATTCGAGACTTCGATGATTCCCCTTGCTCTCTCTCTCTCCAGTATAAACTGGCCTTCACAAACTTTTCCTTCAGTTTCATGTTTCTTTCCTCAGGTTGCTTCTGTGAATCCTTTTTTTTCACCATGCACTCTTCCTGATTTGTGTTCCATTTCCTTGTAATATTTGATACATGAACCAGGTTACACATTGATCGGATTTCAAAACTTTTTTTGTCGATGGATTTCATTGCCGGTGTACCTTTGAGGACTTCATAAATGTAAGTTGTACGTACATATAGAAAGTAATTAACCACTATCATAAATCTCATCCTCTTTGTGCTTTACGTTGTCAACACTTTGTAGTTTGCTTCATTTAAGGTTTATCCTTTGAGTTTCTACAGTGGATGGTTATCGTCTGCGAGACCAACTTGTAGAAGCATGTACGTTGAATATGTATATATGATCGTTCTAGGATTGAGTTTTGTGAGATTCTTTTGTATACATTGCCCAATTGGTGATCAGGTGATGATGGGGTTTTTTCACTTTTATCTGAACACTGAACAAGATCTTTCTGTTTGAATTTCCGGCCGTGGTACGCAAGCAAATTCGTTGAACAAATTCTTGTGACGAGACTCGGACTGAAACTTCAGTCGATTGCCCCGTCTTTCTACATAATACCGTCAACTTCCTCAGCTTGGACAACCATGTTCCTAATCCACAATTAATATTATCGCCTTCTTACTAAAAAGAACTCAAAAAAGCATTAAAAAAGTGTTAAAAAGTGGGCAACATTGGTCTAGACTACACCTGTACATTGGATAGTTTGAATTGGGCTTAAGTAAAGTTTTAACTTAAAATTTTTTAAAAGTTCTTAAGTTCATACTTAATTAAAACCTGGTTCATAAAGTGAGTTTAATTTTAAACATAAATTTGACCCATTATAAATATGTAAAATGTGAACCCAATTTATAAATTCATATATTTTTACAAATTTAACAATTATATGAAATATAATTGTAATACCTAGCATTGATTTATGTCTTAATATATGAAATTATATTAAATTTGAATAAAGAAAATCATTTGACAAATGAAAATAATCATAAATTTGTTCTAAAATAAAAATATAATTGTTACAAAATTCATAATAACTTAAAACTAACCTTGAAAAGAATTGTTCTTTTCTAGACATTCCACTTGTTATCAATAAAACGAGCAATAATGTATGCATTTTCATCTTTTGATACTTCATTCTTCCAATTATCAAAAGTCAAATAGATATGACTAGAAGATTCGAACA
>JANTNU010000004.1:23845735-23858832 GCA_024752395.1 Erythroxylum havanense
CTTAGAGACATTTCACACACAAAGCACATTCATTCTTTGAAAAACCATCTGAAAGTTCACAAGTCATAACTTTCAACATCAAACTCAAAAAATATCATACTTAGTGGAGATAGAAAGCTAAGAAGAAAATATTCAACTTTCATGAAGACCAATTTACAAAATCTGTCTACTTACACCTAGAAAAATTCCCCAAAGTTTTAGGT
Source organism: Erythroxylum havanense (assembly GCA_024752395.1). NCBI lineage: Eukaryota > Viridiplantae > Streptophyta > Magnoliopsida > Malpighiales > Erythroxylaceae > Erythroxylum > Erythroxylum havanense. The sequence goes on from JANTNU010000004.1 coordinate 23,845,939, forward strand.
CACAAATCTCTAAATGCTAGAATTACTACTATTCACCCTACACATATATCTCATTTTTAGAACAAAATTCGAAGCCCCACAAGCCACAATTAGACAAAATTCCTTCATAAAAATTTTAGTCAAACCTCTCAAGTTTAATTCAAGCTAAACCTTATCTCAATAGCATAACCATATCAGAATTTATGACCTAAACATTGAAACATATTCACATTCCATTTTCCAGCTTTTACACCTAACTCTACTCATATCATTCCAATACCATTTCTACACCAATTAGCATCCAATTTCATCAAGTAATCAGCCAAAATTTCACCAAGACTTTCACAAAAATGGCAGCACACACACACAATTTTCTTACTTTAATTACCACTCATCTAACATCATAAAAACCAATCCAAAACACTTAATTTACCAATACCATATTCATCATCATTCCCCCTCAATCAATCATAAATCAACCATGAAAATAACCTACCCATATACACCAAACACAAGTTCATGCAATTAATGCACAATAAATCACAATTAATGCATCTAACTACCAATTTATACATAAAGCATAATTCTTACCTATTAAAACCTTCAAATCTTCCAAAACCAAAAACTCTCAAGTTTCCTTCACCACAACCACAATCATCATCTTCATCACAAAGCTTAAGTTTGGATTTATGTGTGAATAAAGGAGGAGCAAGTAAGTAACAAGGAAGAGCTTTTTGTGTGGAGGATGGAGAACCAATGAAGAAGAAAACAGAAAGGGGGAACCTACGGATGAGAAGAGAAGGGAAACTTTCAATTTCAAGTGATGTTTAACTCCTCCTAATGGAAGCATCGAGAAAGAGGTCCAAAAGGCTAGGTTAAAATAATAAAATCACTAAGTTAAGGACATAGTTAGGCAAGTGACATGTGTCACTTGCCACATGTCTTGTTTTTAAGCACTCTTAGGGTTCTTTCCAAAATACAATTGAATTTCTACCCAAATTCCAATGACTCATAAATTAATAAATCCTAAAATCATGCATCTAACTTTCCAATGCCACTGGACAGTCATTTCCAATATCGGGATTCCAATCAGTCCACCACTTTGTAATTTTTCCGGTCCAGAAATTTTCTCCAAAATTTTCCAGAAAATTTTGTAAAATTCACTAAAAAATCTCAAACCTCATTAACCCTCTCCAATTAAATTTTTCTCACAAACAAATCACATTTTCCATGACAATCACATTTATTCACAATATACCGAAAAATGTCATGAATGCATGTACAGTCATTTATATGTGCAAAAGTCACTAGTTACAAGTATGAGTATGCATGAACATACCAAGACAATTTTAAACACTCATAACCCGTTCTAAATTATTATTCTACCATTCCCATCGGTTATGGGATGTTACGCTTTCTCTTCTGGTCGTCTCTTACCTCTCAATCTTCATAGCAGGTTGTACTAATTGATGGTAAGTCACTTGTTGCAATAGAGTAAATGCTACCAAATGCTCCTTGATAAAGTCATGCAATCTATCCTCAAACTAATCACAACGAAACTCTTCAGTAAGTATAGACTCAAGGGCATACCCACTGATTCGATTAAATTCCCGATCATACTTAGCAACTGACAAATTCCTTTACTTCAGACTCAAAAATTGCCTCCACTTATGCTTTCTGTAAACCTCCGTAATATATTTCGCTTGGAACTCTTGGGTAAAAAATTCTAAGTTATAGGCACTAGTGACTGACGACTCGTTAGAACGAACTTCCACCATTCATAAGCTACTCCCTGCAGAAGGGAGACGATACAGTGCACCATCTGCTTTGCTGGTCAATAATTCTGATCCAACACTCAGCCCTTTCAGATACCTCTAGAGATGTCTCATTAAATTTCTCTGCTCCATACTTCCTCAGCTAATCAATTGGAGCCTTAGGTGCTATCATCTGATGCAATAGTGTCATTATGTCCTGCGACAGCTTCACTAAAGCCTCTTCTTGAGCTGGAGGAGGAGGTGGTATCTCAGTTTCTTCTCGATTGACCTAGAGGGTCCAGATATTGATGGACGAGTTTTCTTAGGATGATTACTCTCAATAACCTCGTCAACGGCTTCACAAGATCAATCCATTTTAATTATATAAACTAAACATGGGACATCGCATTAGGCCAAAACACAACTTGCACACTCAAATAGAAGCAACAGTTAAGCATTGGTAAAACCAGAATCGCCTAAACTATGCTATGATACCAAAAAGGTGTGGCGCCCCCAATACCCCTTGGAAGGATTCAGGAGTGCCACGTTAGACTCACAAATAGAAACAAACAACAAAGCAATGCGGAAGTATTCCAAAACACACTAAACATTCATTACATAAATTTTCAGAAATTGAAGCAAATATACACTACATATCATAAGTTTAGAAACCATCCTGTATTATGGTTATTACAAACCTTTATACAAATTCAAATACATACCAAAAATCAAACTCAAAATACATTTCTGTCAAAACAATAATTCAGACTCCTTTGGCCATTGTGGTTAACTTGTCCCAGTCCTTAAACCCTTCTCTTTGAACCTACACAGGGTAAATTCACCATGTTAAGCATATAGCTTAGTAAGTAATAACTAAACTATATGTCATCAACAAATACTGAATGATATTATATAAAAGCATCTCAACATACTGAAATTCAAAAAAGAATAAGATTTGTTAATGAAAACACTTCACATGCTAAAATCAGACATTTTAATAGCAAAACAAAACATACAGAATATAGAACAGATTTTTAGAATAGGGTGTCAACCCATTAGATCAAAAATATTGTTTGTTTCTTATCAAAGCTTATTAGAGATCAAAGTACAAAATGAGTTAGACTGCTAATCCATAAACAAAAGTGGGTAACGAGAATTATACAAAAGATACCATGAGTGGCATCACTAAACAGAAGAGACCAAAGTCTCAATACCGAAGTGTCTAGAAAAGACCAAAATCTTGACACTGAAATTTCCAAAAGTAGCTTTAGATCCTTCTAGGCATGCCTATTTACCCAAGACTAGGACTTGACAATTACAAAACCAAACAAGTTCATTTCCTATGTATAATAATTAGTCAATCATATTTACATGCATCAAACATTTCAGACAATCATTGTTCCGAGTTTAGAACACAATTCAATTCAGTACTTAACAGAATAAAATAAAGTGTGACCATCCTAGAGATTACTGACAGCTTTGCAAATCATTCAATGGAATAAAATCAATAGCAAACAAAATAGTCGAAGTAAAACCATCAAAAACTTCTTATTGAATTACTTATAGATACTCAAAGACCACTTACAAACATTTACTTACAATTGAGTTCATCTAAATTACTTATAAAAGTGACCATCTAAATTACTTACAAAATACTCAAAGATTACTTACTGAATTTCTTACGAATATTCATCAAGAATTACTTACAAAATTTCTTACTAGATTACTTACAAAAGCTCCCTTTTTGCTTATTGGCTTGAAGTCCTGACAATATTTGGAAGTGGTCACTTTATGCGTTCCTCTATAACGTTTAACACAAACACATATTACTCTTGTGCGTGATTATAAAATCATTTATGCACATTCATGTATACAAAATATGTAAGATGCATGTTCATGACAAATTCTCGCGTTTTTATCCTTAATCTTGTCACATTATCAATCATGTGAAACTATATTTAGTTTCTCAATCCAAATTTATCTAATAACCAACTTTTAGGTCCACTTTACTCAATTATTCCCATCATGAAATTGAGGTAATTTGATAACACTTCCTTCTATAAAGTTGTTGGCCCATGTCTTAAGTTTCTAATGAAACTAAGACCATTCCATTTGGTTCTATATACTGGAAGTTATACTCAAATATCTCAGACTGTACTTAAGCTTCAACAGAATTCTTATCTCAGCTTCCAATTAGATTCTGAAATTTTTACAGGCAAAATTAAAATTCAATATCTTCAGATAATCAGTATTATTATGTCTCTAGTTTAATCAAAATCAATAATCATCTCATTTTGAGGTCTACAGATCAAGATCTAGTCCAATTACCGAAGTATGTTTAGTAAAAATCATCCCAATTATCATACTTTAACACAATCACATTTCCATCTTAAATTCATCAACCAATCCTCTTTAAATGATTCTAATTTTTATTAAGGATGAAACCCAATGTCTTATGAGTCCATTGATTTAGGAATCAAGTCATTTGGATGTCAGGTGAAGAAGCTAAAACAAAAATATGAAGGTATGCTCAGAAAATAATCTCTTTTGGATAAACAGGGAAGTCGCGATCGTGCATATGCACGACTGCGATAGGTTAGGTGAACCAGTGAAGTCTCGATCATGTTAAAACACGATTGTAATTTGCTTACTTCTTCAGCCAATATGCTGACATCCTTCTTCTTCATTGCCATCTTTTCTTCATCTTCTTCTTTCATTCTTTGTTTTTTTCTAGATTTTCTCTCCTTTACACATTAGAATCAATTCATTAATGCATTAACCATCTTCTCTACTACCATTTCAGCTCCATAACACACAAACAATCCACAATTCCATATTAAACATCCCATCAAAATTCAATCACAGGCGTGCAACATTACGTAAGCCTGTGCATGCCTTGCACACCTATGCATGTCCATGCACAGTCGTGCAAGTGCTCCTGCTTCCTCCATTTTTCTATATCTTCCTATAGATTTATTCATTATTAATCATATATTCAGTCTTTCTACTCCAGTACAATCTCAAAACAATTTCAAATGCAAGCTTATATGGTATTTACCATCAAAACCAAAACTTACAAAAGCTTTCTCTCACTACTGTTAGGTTTCTTTCCATTCAAAACCAATCCTAGATTTAACACAAAACCGAGCCTATACAATTTTTATACTTTTATGTAGTTGTTTACTTCACTAAGTTTCTCTTTAAGCTACATGCAATCGGTATTACAACACCTACACATTCTACTACATAATAATCACTCATTCGAAACCTCTGTCTCAACTACATAACTCATCTTTCTCATTACTAACACCAAATTTGCTCCATACATAACTCATGTAGTATTCATTTCCAACACATTAAACATCATCAAACTCAATCATTGAATTTAGAAATTTAAAACTTTATTTACTTGATTCTTTAAACATATTCCAGCTATGACAGTGAAGAGCAGGGTTTCGGTGGATAGGGGAAGAAAACAACAAGAATAGGCAGAAACAAACACTAAGTGGGTTGAAATGTTTACATGCAGAGAGTAACACCAATGTCAAAATCAAGACCAGTATTTCGGTGATGAGGGTTCGGCGATTTTTGAAGAACGCTAACAAAATCGAAAGAACAACAAAGCTCTAGTGATTTGCCTTTCAAAACCACGCGCTTACGTGTGTTACTAACACCTTGCCATGTGTCACCATACATGTGTACCACTTGTCATTCATATAGGATTGCCACCCTACATAATGACATTTGTCTATTTTTTCTAATCTAAAACACTCCAAAATTTTTAGAAAAATTTATAAAATTTTGAAATTATTCTAATAGGCTCGGAATAAATTTTTCACAATTTAATCACATTTATAAATCCATTTTACCTTGAAAGATGTTAATGAATGCATGCACAATTTATTTGAATGTGTCAAAATTCATATGTACATATCAGCGAATATTCAATTATGCAAAGCATACAGTGCACTGAAATTCCTCAAATTTTCTAATCCCTAACATGGGGTGTTACAAATAATTTATATTTTCAGACATAATCAACCACAAAATGAATCCACTCACGTTGCTCTTGAAAAATAACAAATAGGAAAACAGAGAATTTTAATGAATGGAGACGTAACCTTGACATTGTCCTTCAATATGAAATTATTTTATGGGTATTAACTAATCAAACTTATGACAGGAGAGAGCCTTCATCAATGCATCAACAATTTGGTCTTTGGTTGAGATGTGAGCTACCGATAAATGGTGAGACTGAACTTGTTGGCGAACAAAGTGATAATCCAACGCGAGATGCTTCATCCAAGAATGAAAATTGGGATTAGAGCTAATATAGGTTGCACCAAGATTATCACTGAGAACTCGAGGAACTTTCGAAAGAGTGACTTTTAGTTCCCGTAAAAGATTTCGAAGCCATATAATTTCAGATGTGGAAGAGGAAATGGCACGATACTCAGCTTCTGTGGATGACCTGGTAATGGTACGTTGGCGGTTTGAACTCTAAGAGATTGGATTACCACCGAGAAAAATAAAATAGGCAGATGTGAAATTCTTAGTATCCGCATCGCCTCTCCAATCTGCATCTGAAAAGGCACTTAGATGGAGGGTAATGGAACGATTGAACTAGATGCCATAGACATGTGTGAGCTTCAGGTATCACAATGTACGTTTGAGTTGTTGAAGATGCAGCTCAGTTGATCCATGAATGAATTGAGATAGCTTGTTGACAGAAAAAATGATGTTCGATCGAGTAAGAGTGACATACTAAAAAGCACCCAAAATACTGTGATATCGAGAACCATCTATAAGGGAAGATCCATCATCTAGTTTTAGCATGGCAGTAGTGCAGAACGAAGTGGAACAAGGGTTGCAATCAACCTTGTCGAACTTGGTAAGAATGTTATGGATATACCGTTGTTGTGATAGGAAGAGCTCATTTGGATTTAGAATTGGCTCGATCCCTAGAAAGTACGTAGGATGCCCCATATTCTTCAAGGAAAAGCACCGAGAAATGTTGGAGATAAAAAAAAATCCAGGTCATGTTATGAGTTCCCATGAGTAATAGATCATTAACATATACCAAAAAAATATGATTGTAGAACCACATTTTGAGCCTCTTCCCAGAGACAAGTGTCCATATACCATTATTGATTAAAGCATTGTATTCTGCAAAGGCTGAGTCACGCCAATGGTGTATTTGTAACACATGAGTTATGGTTTTAGGTTCATCACTAGGGGTGTTTAGAGATGGTGTATATTTTAGGTTTGCGGATGTTGTTTTTGGCCCGAGTGGTCATTGACTGAGTGTTTGATGGAAGGATAGGTGATGTGGGGTTTTGTAGTTGAGGGGATTCTGTTGGAACTGCAGAGGGTTGTGAAATAGACAGGGATGAAGGTTCCATAGAGGCAGTGATGTCTGTTGTTGGGGAGTGTGCCAAGGGAAGAAGTTTATGCGTGGGAATGGTGGGTGGGATGCTATCATTGGAACTAGAAGGATTGGATCGGACTAAGTTCTCATACAAAAACTTGTCTTCAATAAAGGTGATATGTCAAGAGGTGTAGATCTTATTGGTTTTGGGATCAAGGAAAAAAAATATGCAAATTGAGATCTAGAGTAACCAATAAAGACACATGGAATAGATCAATTTTGAAGTTTATTGGTGGTGTACGGTCGAAGCCAGGGAAAACTGAGACATCCAAATGAATGAAGATGATCATATGTCAAAAGTTGACAAAAGAGCCTCTCAGAGGGAGTATTCATGTTTAGGGTAAGAGTGGGCATACGATTGATGAGGTAGACTGAGGTTAGGGTAGTATGAGACCAAAAAATGGGAGGGAGGTTACTTTGATGAAGAAGAGCTCTGGTGGTTTCATCGATATGATGATGATGTCGCTCAGAAGCACCGTTGAGCTCTAGGGTATGAGGTGGAGTGGTTTGATGGTCGATACCATGGGCTTGAAGAAAGGATTTGAGTTTAAGATACTCGCCACCATTGTTTATGTATAGGGTAATGATTGATGTTTGAAAAAACTTTTGAACAACTAGACAAAAATTTTAAAAAACTATGGAGACATCAGATTTTTGTTTGATCGAATAAAGCCACATGTATTTGGAGTAGTGGTCAACAAATAGCACATAATAGTGATAGCCATCAAATGAAGTAACTAGAGATGGACCCCAAACATCATAGAAAAAAATTTCCAAAGGTTTATTACTAGATAAATGTTGACTTGAAAAAGGTAACTTATGGCTTTTAGCACACTGACATGAAACACAAATAGACGAAGCTGAACTAGACACAACTTTATTTTGAGACCTAAGAAATTGGAAGACTTTGTCGGACAGATGACCAAGGATGTGCTAAAAATCTCTCGTTTGGAGAGTTGTGTATGAAATGTCTTTGGATGAGTGGTAGGGAGAGTGAAATTGTAGAGGTCACTATGGCACACCCCCGTAAACAGTACAGCTTGTGTCTGTAGGTCCTTCACCTAAAACGAATTTCGAAACAATTCAATAGAAACATTATTCATAGTGCAAAGCCTTTTAGTGGAAATTAAATTTTTATCAATAAGAGGTACATGAAGCACTTTACCACACAATAAAGGGCAAGAATTGGTATGTAAATGGAAACTACCGGTATTGTCAATTGGTAATGAGTAGCCCTCTCCAACTTGTAGCCCGTCGTCACCATTATACGGAGTGTTAATGGATAAGTTCTACAATTGGTTTGACACGTGATGAGTCACGGCGGAGTCGAGAACCCATTGCGAACTATTTGAAGTCCCATAGCTACCACTAGTTAGATGAGTAGATGGGCCTCTTCGAAACCTAACAGGCCGACCGTGAAGCTCCCAACACTTCTTTGTCGAATGCCTCGAGCGTTCACAATATTAACAGATTAGTGTCCCCGAAGCTGCTGGGCGTGAAGAAGCAGGTGCACGGCGTGGAGAGGTGTTGCCACCTGGTGAAATGTAGCTGCAGGAACATTTCGAGACTGATGCTGAGGAGTCGGGAGTCCACGAGAAGGCTGCTGGTGCCTAGCAGCCTGGCCTGTGTGCCCAAGATGCGTCAGGTTTGCATTGGGTAGCGCCTGAGTCTCAGCTACACGATGTTGCCTTACTAAGAAGGACTCAAAGTCGACTAGCTTATCATATAATTCATCTAAGCTTATCGCAGTTTCCTAAGCACGTAAAGTGGTGCTAATCTCCTTGAATTCGATGGACATCCCATTCAAAGCCTACAAAACTAAATTTGTGTCATCAATCAAAGAGGAAATTACCGCAATTTCATCAGCTAATTCGCGGATCCGTTTAAAGAAATCTACCACGGTTACATCTCCTTTTTGAATTGTTAACAGTCATTTTTTGAGTGATAGGATACGAGCATGTGATTTTCCCGCATATGATTTCGCTAGAAGTTCCCAACCATCATGAAAAGTCTTGATGCTTTGAAGCATCATAATAACGGAGGGTGCCACAAAAGACATGAGGGCATGAATTAGAAATTGATCTTGACGAATCCAATATTTGTAGTCCTCCGAAGTGTTGGCTGGAGAAGGATAAGTGCCATCGATAAAACCTTCAACTCCATAGCTGACGAACAGTGACAGCATTAGCGTCTTCCAAAAAGGATAATTTGCACCGTGAAGCTTCGCATCTGGTGTCAGGCCTAGATTAATGATCATGAGAGTGTTATTTTATGTGACAGGAAGTGTAGTGGACAAAGAGGAATTGTCTTGTGCCATTTGGTGTTGTTGGACAGGTGCAACAATGCAAGTGCAACTAAAATTCTTGAGTGATGAAATTCGGCAGACTTCGCGAGTGAAATGAGGGAAAAAAAGAAACACTCAACAGATGTTTGGATCGAAAAAAACAAAACTATGAGCTATTTAGATCTCTGATACCATATAAAGATACTAGAATGACTCAGTAAATGAGCTTGCATATTACAAGATGTTCAATGGAATATATAGAAAAGAGTTACAATGTTGTTGTAACTAACAATATCTATGAGGATATACATAAATAAGAGAGTATCTGTGAAGATGTTCAGTATTTGTGAAGATGTACAGTATCTGTGAAGATATACAATGAAGGGATATGCGAGATATTCTAACTAGGTTGTTATTCATTCCTATTATATGGGACAGTTTAGGCATTCAGTCACAACAAAGTAACTAATGGAAAGTGAGTCTCATGTGCACTGCATATGCATAAAATGAATAATTAAGTGTATTGAATGTAAAGTGTGAAATTGAATATGAAATGTGAAATAATGTGAAATGTGAATTATGTGTTACGTTACTAGGTGAGCCATTAATGGTGGTCATTCATTGAGTTCAGAAAACTCACCCAAAATTTACAAATATTTTTCAGGACTCAAAAAAATATCCCGTTAGGCAAACGGGAGTATAATTATTGCATGCAAGGGAAAGATAGAGGTCGGGATTAGTACGTATCTGCATCAGTGTTATCCTATTCTTGTATAAATTTATATTTCAAAATTTTTGTAAAATAGTGTTTTGTAATTGTGATGAGCCCAAATAGCTATTGAAATTATGATGTTTGTATTGCTATGATTCAAAATGTTATAGAAGAAAGTGGGCCCAAATTGATTTTTGATTTTTACATATTTGATTATATTAAAAAAAAATTATATCGATTTTTAAATGATTGAGTACTATAGTATGCCACCCTCGCTGGGCATAGACTTGAATATCACCCATCGATGTCAGGTTCGGGTCTTGCGAGAGTGAGGTGCTACAATTCAAGAGTAAGTCATAAAACAAATTTAGCAATCTATAGCCAAAGTATATCTTAAATTGACTATACAACTTTGTTCTTCTAGAATTTTGTCTCCAGCTTCCATCTTACACGACTGTGTAAGTTGCACGATTGTGAAACACCTCTTCCTCCAGCTTTTCCTTCAACTTATTTTCAAGTTTCTTATCTCAACTTGTCATCAAAATACATTAAACAACCCCTAAAACATGTATTAAGAACAAATTCTTCTCTTAATCAACAATAATTAAGCAAAACACAAAAAACACTAACGAAGACATAAATCTATGTCTTAAACACATGATTATCACTTAAGAAAACACGTAATAACATATTCTACAACCCAAAAATACACTATAAATCACTCATATCAAACATCTCAAATAACTTAAAAAATGGAATAAACTGGCATTCGAGTGTTGGTAAAATGTGTAAATTCTTTAAAGTAAAGTAACTTAAATTGAACTATATCCTAAATTATAGCCCCTGGCAATAGTGTCAAAAACTTATTTGTTTGACTTATAAATCTATCTATACCATCAGTATACGAGTCGTATCATTCTAGAATAAATAGTATTACCTATCTTCTTCTTTTTTCACCTAGCCTTAACCTTCTTGATTTAATAATATTTAAACCTTGATATCCAAATGTTACGATGACCCTCTCATAATATCTAACCAAGTAATCGCAATTAAAATAAATAAGAATTGAATTGTGACCTCTTGATCTATCAAAACTCATCTTAACTATCCAATTGGATTTAAAGTAATCCTAAGGTTAACTAATAAACATTTAAGATCTTTCTTCACTTGCCTATTAATATGATGTTTATAGGTCTATTATGGTGCCATTCAAGAGTAAGTCACAAAACAACTTTAGCAATCCATAGCCAAAGTATATCCTAAATAATTATATAACTTGTTCTCCTAGAATTTTACCTCCATCTTCCATCTTACATGATCGTGCAAGTTGCACGATTGTGAAACACCTCTTCCTCCAGCTTTTTCTTCAACTTCTCTTCAAGTTTCTTGTCTCAACTCATCATCAAAATACATTGACAAGTTGCACGATCATGAAACACCTCTTTCTCTAGCTTTTTATTCAACTTATCTTCATGTTTCTTGTCACAACTCACATCAAAATACATTAAAGAACCCCTAAAACATGTATTAAGAAAAATGCTTCTCTTAATCAACAATAATCAAACAAAACACACAAAACACTAACGAAGACATAAATCTAAGTTTTAGACACATGATTATCACATAAGAAAACACGTAATAACATATTCTACATCCTAAAAAATATAATATAAATCACACCTATCAAACATCTCAAATAGCTTAAAAGATGGAATAAACCGGCATTTAAGTATTAGTAAATGTTATGGACGATCAATCACAATAATCAAAGAACAGTGTAGAAAATAAACAAACACATAGATTTACTTGGTGCACTAAAATATGGCTACTTCCATGAGCGGCTAGGGTTTTTTTTAATTTACTGTGAATTGTTTTCAATTGCACAATACACTAAGAGAATAGAATATAAAAGACATAACGTTATGTGGGGCCCCACAGCCCCCAATCAACTCAGTGCGGAATTAGATCTACGAACGTGGGCCTGGTGTAAAATCCAGAATATTTTATCAAGCTCCGCATCTCAACAGTAAAATGGTTGGATGCTAGTACTAAACAAACTACTTAAGTGCTTTTATTTGACTTGTAGAAACAATTCCCTCTTTTCAACCTTGCTGGAAAGGTTCTTTAAAAGGGGACGGGAATTGTTACGACTTTTAGATTGAAGGAAAATGAGCATATTTGTTTACTTATTTAAGAAGAACATCCTTGTTGACATGAATGTAGAACTAGTAGAATGGCTCGTAATAATTAGATCTTAGCTGTTTCATTTATTTTAATGTTACTTACTGTTGTTTGCAACAGAAATAAGCATTGTAAAAGTATGTTATCAAGCAAGAATCTACAATAAATTTGCAATATCTCTTTACTATCTTCTTCTCTCTCATTTCCACTAGAACCTTGTGAACACAACCATTAAGAGGACACGGTTGATAGTGTGGTTACACCTTTATGTCACTTATTGCTTTATTTTTCTTAAAATTGGTTATAATAAAAAATTTATGGTGATAATTATAACTGTGTTTGTTATTTTGGCAATGAGTTTATACTTATAACATTACCTCTACATCTTTGGTGAAATTAATAATCTGAATATGTTGGGAGATTACAGTAAATTCCATTTATTTAGCCCCATAAAATGAAACAAGAAGCAAAGAAATTCATCAACATTATGATTATCACTAACATGATATTTATGAGAATCAATTGGGGGATGAAATTAAATGACGAAACCATCACC
>JANTNU010000004.1:23892532-23906417 GCA_024752395.1 Erythroxylum havanense
AACATAACATGCATATAATAAAAGTTAAACCCCTTTTTTAGTTATAAGAATAATCATAATTAAGTAAATATTAAAGACGATCATGGCAGTTGTACATTTTTTAATATAACATACTCTTTTCATGCATTATAGGACTAGTCTAAATTTAAATATAATCTATAACAAGATATATTCTAATGGTTCAACAATAATGCCTTTGTAAAAGACAAATCTTGTTAAATTTTGCATAATTATTCACGTGAGCGCACACACTCACATACATATATACTAACAATAAATAACAATATAATTATATATCAAAAAACATAGCAAATTGAGTAATTAAATGTATAAAATATATAAACAATAATAATCAAATTGAGTAATTAAATGCATAAAATATATAAACAATAATAACTTATTTAATTGTATTACTCAGTAATGCTCATTCTTTTGACATGTTCCGAATATCTTTAGCGGTAATCCTTTTGTTAATAGATTAGCAATCATAAAATTTGTGCTAATTTACTCAATTGACACTCTTTATTTATATTTTTTTTATTTGACAACATAATATTTTATTTCAATATGTTTAACACCTTTTGATACTTATTGTTCTTTGAAAAGAAGATTACTGTGGTATTATCGTAATAAACTTTTAGTTACTTGATACAATACTATCTATAATTATAAATATTGAAGTAAAGTTTTTTAACTATAATCTATGAATTATAACCTTAAAGCATGCCACAAACTCAGCTTCTATAATGAATATAATAATGACTGACTATTTCAGTCTCTTTCATGAAGTTGCTCTTCCAAATAAAAGAATATGTAGTTAAATGTTATATAATCAATAATAATTGAATTTTATTGATCCAAATAAATAGATTTACTTTTTATAAAATATTTTCTTTACTATTTACGATTAATTGATCAAATTTGTTAACTGTTGACTGTATATGCTTTTTAGTTGAATTAGAACAAATAAGCATATGCTAGCAAAACTTCTTTTTTATAATTTTTTATGAATAGGAAAGATAAATTATTCTAAACCTATTTCTACGAGGAGAAACACAAATGGGTAAGGTTTACCTTCTACTTCTATTGTTTTTGTTACTATGTATTATCTATTTGATTGAGGTTAAAAAGAAACATTTATTATTCCTAATAAATGTAAGAGGTGAAGGAGTTTATGTATATTTTTATTTTAAATTTTTCCCCACACGTGCATAATATAAAAGAAAATATCACCAAACCTTAAGTGAACTACAAAAGAAGAGATTTAAGTGGGATTTATGGTAAATCTATTTGACTCTAGTGTGATTAATAAGCAAAACTGCTCAAGAAGCCAAGTGAAATCCTATGGTTGAAGAAGATAAAAGAACTCTTATGACTAGCCAAGAAAATAATAGATTAAAATTAAAGAGTTCAGGATACAACATTTTAATATAAAAAAACCAAAATTTAAAATTGTATAATATGAGATATATTGTAGTTGTGGATGATTATATGATAAAATTATAAGCAGTGGAAACATAGTTACGGTAAACATGCTCAAACTTTTGGCAAACTACAGTAATTCGGTCCATTATTGCAATATTATATCCACAATTGACTATTCACCACAATCATGATTGTAAAGGGATGAAAGCATATAAATATCATTTCTTACAGTAACTTCAGCTTACATACAGGCAACAGTAAAGGAAAGTAGACCTTCATATTGTCGCAGAGTCAATTCAATCTTGAATACAGTGATACAAGTGCTTGCTAGTTAGTGTTGTACCATTCCTTTATTAGGTCTTCCATTTGTTAAAGATCTTTTTTGTAGAACACTAAGCTTCCAACTATAACACCAAATTGATATATATGATATGGTTTATACCCTACAACCAATCGGTTGGTTGTAGTTCAGTAACAAAATAATTTAAAGACATTTTTATCGTATACATATTAAGAAGTCCATATGATAAAAATATATTACAAATGAATTTATGATGAGACCATAATTTTGAGATTCATATTACATTTATGCATTATTTCAAAATTGTTTCTAGTCATTATTCTATAAAGATTGGACAATAATAGATCATAAAAGATTAACACATGTTATGTTTCTTCTTTGTGAAGGAAGTAGTCGATCTTATAGACTTAAGTATGAATATACTTAAATAAATGTGCAAATTTTTGTTAGAAAACAGGCTCACTGAAATAACCCCATATGAGAAATCTAGTTAAAATATTACTTACATATTTATGAAAATTCTCATTGTAATGATTGTATAAGTGATCATTTAATTTGAGATCTCCAAAGTCGTCTTATATAAGGATTACTATGTTTTGATAATACTTATGACCTATTTTAGTTGAAGGTAACTTAAGTATTCAACAATTATTGGATATAGCATGAAATATATCGAGGTAGTTGAGTGACCAATATAAGATTCATGAACCGAAAATAATTAGGAAGAATGTTTTCGTTGTTTTCGATTAGAATTGATTCAAAAAATTATTGGCCAAGGTGGAATTTCACTTTGTAAATAGTTTACAAATGTCAATAATAGAATGAATTACTAATATTGGAGAACTAACATGATTAGACTCAATATAAAGGAGAAATTAATTATATTCTCTATGTCTAATCGAAACATTATACGATTAAAAATTGAATTATATGAAAAAATCATACATAAAAAGGTTAGTTAAATATACCTTGGCATTCCTAAATATTTAGGTAGTCATGATGTGTTATTACATGTCAATCTTAATTTATGCATATAAATTGTTTAATTAGAGAATTAAAGAAGAATTAAAGGAGTTTAATTTATCTATTCTAAATATGATTTGTGATAATATGATATATTTAATAAATAAGGATTAATATGAGACATTAGATCTTATTTGGTCATAAGTGGTATTTAATTAGAATTAATTCTATAATTAAAGTTTAATTAAAATTAAATTTTAATTTTAATTAAATTACTATAATGTTCAAAACTTACTATAAATAAATTGAAGCTATAAGGAAGCTAACACCCCTTGCCTAACTCTCTTTACAGCAATTACAAAATTCTATCAACATAGTGGATATCATTAGAGGCTAGACACTTGTGCAACTGCTGGGACTCGATCTCGGAACCGGATCCTAACCGAGAAAACAGAAAACGAACACAAAAGCGTTAACACAGACCAAAGCGAAGGTGAAAATACAAAGTAGCGGAATGAAATCACAAAGCGAAACAAAAGGCAAAACCGAAAGCAAATCAGATATCAAGGCAATTACACATCGGAATCAAATACGAAAACGAATCGAATAGAATCCTAAAGCAGAGACCAAGCGAAACTGAATCAAATTTCATACGAAAGCGAATCGAATTCTGAGACAAAATGAAAGCGGATCCGACATCCGAAAACAACACTCTTTAGAAAAACATTGCGTTGGAAACCTTAAGACATTCTAAAATCCGATATAACTTTTTTTTCTTTTTCTTATTCATTCCTTTCATCTGATTTCAATCTTATGCAAATCCAAACCATTCGAAAACTTATTCTCAATCAACGTCAATTTTTCTTAATCATACAATATCACAATATCATCTTTAACAAAAATTCTCATTCTTATTCTATCTTGGCCATAAAACCAATTTTTATCAAAAAAACGGGCAGCATAACGGCTACATTTTAACTAACCCAAACCTGCAAAGGGTTTTAAAAAATTAACTTCAATAAACTAGCACAATCATACAATCATCAAATTTTTCGGACCCCCCGTCCGAAAACTCAGCATAAACAAGCACAAACCTATTTCTAAAACACTTCCATAAGTCTCACACAGCCAAATTTATCCATATCCAAACCACATTATCCAAATTCAATTCATATTCATTTCTTAATTCAATATACAAATTCATCATTTAATCCCAAATCACATTCAATATCTCAATTCCATATTCTAATTCCCTATTCAATCCAAACCCAAAAATCGATCACATTTATATACTAACACCAATCATATCCATAATTCAATGAAATACACCATATTCACTATATACACAAATTTCATAAATCACATACATCCTGAAATGATTGCTTGTCATACATAGATGGGCAAATTAAGCCTTATACAAACCGATACAAAAATCCCAAATTTATACAAAATACAAATGATACAAAATCGAACAACACATCTTGACATTCTTTCATTCGATCTCCTACTCGAATACCTGGAGATGGAGATGAAAGGGGGGTGAGCACAAAGCTCGTGGATAATATGTTTATAAATCAAATGATAAGCAAAACATTTTCAAACCTTATTTTTAGTTGATCAAACTACCATAGTAGGAAAAACATCGAAGGTTTATTTCCCAAACTTCTCAATTTCAAATCTTTCATAAATATTTATAAACAGTTTCCAAAACTATCATAGTTGAAAACCCCAATTTCTCATTCATCGAGCTTCGAAACCTTTTTACAATTCATGATTAAAGTCGAAACATGAAATGCATCACATATAAATGCACCACATCCTAAACAAAGCAAAACACATAACACATCAAACGGTTTGGGTCGGTCTAAAACGGAATGTACTGCACATTCCCGCGTAGCGGTCCTGTGCAGCCGTGAACGGAACGTACTGCACCTTTCCGCATCGCGGTCCGGTGTAGCCGTCACTTATGGGAGTCTGATATCAGAACTCCAATGCCACTAGCGGGCAGCCGAGAGAAGGCTTTTAAAAACGAGACAGTGCACTGACTCAATCTTAAGGGACCTAACCAAAACCATATAACACATACTCATGCTTGAAAATTTTGGATTGCCCGAAAGCACATTTCGAAATCTTAATCTTTCATGTCATGTCATAATCGAAGCTAAAGTCACACAATTTACAAACAAAAACTCACATAGCAATTCTCAATTTTCTCAAACAAAGAATTCACACTTTAAAACATTTCAACACATTCAATCATCATGTCACACTAATTCTCATATTAAAATTTTCAATCAATTAAACACAATGAACTCAAATGAGTATTTCAACTTAATCAAAATATTCAAAATCCATTGAATAAACCATTCAAAATCATTTATCAAAAATTGTCCGAAACAATTGTAGAATTTTCTTAAATCATTTGGAAACATTGACTTTAACAATTCATAAATCATTTCAAAATCAATTGATTCAATCATTTGAAAAACAATAGCTTATAAAACCAACACTTATAATTAGCTTATAATTTGAAAAATAAATACATTACTCACCTCATATCCTTGCTAGAACCTTGTCCCAATCCTCAAGTCTCCTAAGCCTCTCTTCAATTTTCCTCATTCAAGACAAAAACCCTAAATCATAAACATCCACAATTGATTTAATTAAAACATGTAATCTCTAAAATTGACTTGAGAATCCACAAACCCATACTAATCTTAAATCAAATAAACCAAAATCTCATCAAGACTCAAAGATCAAAACTCATCTCTTACCTTAATCTTCTCCATTTTCGAAATTCTCTTAGCTTGGAAGGAAGCTCTTGACTTCTTCCCTCTTTTCCTTCATAAATCAATGAAAAACCTTGCTTGGAATCCCCAAAATTTGAAACCCTAGCCATTCTCCTTCTTCCTCCACCAAATCTCTTCTTTCTTCCCTTTTCTTTCTTTCCTTTCTCCCAATTTCGTGGCTTACTCTCTTCCAAATGACAGCCCCTTCTTTTATAGGGCCAGGTCATTTAATGAGGATAAAAAGACCTAAATGCCCCTCCATGTAAGGCTAAATCCCTAACTCTTCAAGTAGTGTTCCATAATTGTCCCTGAACTTTACTTTAAGTCATGCTTACTTTTGGACAATTTTATAATCATCAATTTGAAGGAATTAGCCAAAACTTCCTTCTATAAAATTTTTCCTTATTGTCTTAATTTTGTAATGCCACCAAAATCATTTAATTTGGTGCTCTACATCAAAAGTTATAGTCCAAACATTTTGGAATGTTCTTATGTCAACACAATTTCCTATGATTTACTTCCATCCGAAAATTGACATTCTTAAGGACACAATTGAATCTTAATTCCTTAATATGATTTGTAGCCCCATGTTTCAATTTTATTTTGCCTCAATAATCACTTCAATTGGATCTCTACAGATCCCGAATTTTGAAAAAAACTGAACCATGTTCAGAAATTTATCTAACTCACTGTGATTCAATCAATCAACCTCAATTTAAATCTCATAAATTCGCAATTTTCCTATGAGGATGTAGATAATAGTCTTAGAAATCTAACGCTTTAAAAACCAAGTCAATCAGATGTCGGACGGAAAAGATATAAGTAAAAGATTGAACAAAGGTCAGATTAGGAAGGCAATAGCAAAATTAAAAGGAATCAAAACGGCGTCGCATAAGGAGAATCGGACGCGTGCAGAGGAGAAGAAATGCAAAACGATGTTGCACAAAGGAGGAGAAACAACATCGTACGCGGGCGAAATGACCGCGCACACTAGACCCCATTTGTGGAGCCCAACTTCGGAAATCTTAAATCTCGTGCTTAAAACCTTATAGGTCATTTGCTGACATTCCACAATAGTGGTGAGCGCACACCAATCAATCATCAAAATCACATCTTGGCTATTTCATAGAAATCATAGCTCCAAGTCTCTATTTTGTTTTGAAGTAAGAAACACCTCAATCGGAGCTCGATAGCTCAAGATATGATTAAATTTCCAAAATGTGCTTATACCTCAATCATGCTCTCTAAACTGACCTTTTAATTTCTTATAATCAAACTTTTTCATCTCAAATCCAAAAGCTACCAAATTTCATGGAGAGATAAATTCATGTCTTATAAATCTATCGCCTTAAGAATCACTTCAATTGGAGGTTGGATGAGTGAGTTATGCCCAAAAGAATAACCCATGCTTAAATCCTAAATCAATTTGAACCTCTCTTGGCGCAATCACCATAACTTTCAATCTAGAAGTCGGATTGATTTCGTTCTTAGACCATTTGAAATTAGACTTCTAGATATACAACTCTTAGGAATACCAAAAAATCATATTCGGCCTCTAAAAGTGTCAAATTTCTCCATTTTCACAAGCTTGGAAGCACCATTTCATCCGAGAAAGTCCGTTAAACGGACATCCATGTCCGTCTAACGGACATGAGCGAAACAAGGGGTCCTTTGACCCGAGAAGGTCCAAACATGGCTTCTTAAAACCCCTACAAACTATTTTCAACGCTTTCTACCTCCAATCTAACATCATATCCACTTATAAACTTCACAAATTCACTTATTCAATGCCTAACCACTTCATAACAATCCAAACAATAAATTTACTTCACAAATTTCTCAAATCTGAAGTCAATTGATTCTTCAAAACCTCAAATTGCAAACATTCATCAAAGCTATCACAAACATAAATCTTATGCAACATCTGAACTTGTATCAATCATAACTTTTAACTCCAACCTCAAAAACTTGTATACTTAGTATCGTTGTAAAGATAAAAGAACAAGCTACAACTTCGGAGAAGGCAACTTTGGCCAATTCTATTTCAATTATTCCTTAATTTTCCCTAAATAAGCATACACATTTTTATCCTCATGCAAAACCTAACATTCATCGCAACTTCACTTCTTCTTTTTCACCCTCATTTCATATGATTTATCTTGTCATTCACCAAAATAATATCTGACATATCTAACCATTGTTCATGCTTAATGTTTCTCAACTCATCATCCATATATAATTCACATTCCAATGCCATCCATATACCAATTCATAATTCAAAGCCATACACAAACCCATATTTCATTAAGGCACAATAACATCTATAACACAATTTATATACATATGTACTCATTTTATTTCAAGTAATAACTCTACATTTCCACTTTAAGATGGGGGTCCAATAGCAACTATGGTGGAAAGATAAGCCAATTTTAGAAACAGTTCGAGGGATATAATAAGAAAATGATTAAGCTTCAGAATAAGGTATGAATTACAATTTATGCTTTATTTATTGTCATTGTACCATTATTGCTTTATGTGTGATTTTGGGTTTATGTGTTATATTTTTTGTTTAATGGCATTTTAGTTTTTCTTAAGGAAAAACAAGGTTTAAGTATGAGGATGTTGATATATGTAGATTATAGTATGTTTTATAAGTGTTTGTGTTTTTTGTTTAGTGTTTTCTTAGATAATAATAATCTTTTTAGGACTTAAAATTGTGATATTGTTAGTTTTTTGTGTTTTAATTGTTTGATTGGTTTAAAGTAAGAATTTGATCTTAATTTTATATTTCAAGGGGTGTTTGATGTGTTTGTGAGTGAAACAAAGCATAAAAAATGAAGATAAGAGGAAGAATGAGAAGCATGGAAGATTCCATGATCATGGCACCTTCGACGATTGTGACAAAGGCCATGAACAAGGCATGTCATGCTCGTGGCACCTCCCACGATCGTGGTTGGGTATTTTACAACATGCAACTTTTTGAACGTTTAACATTTCGGGGCTATTTTGGAATTAAATTAAGTGGAAAAACCCTTGAAACAACTTTAAAAGCATTAAGAAGTATTTAAGGAAAAGCCAAACACCAAAAAGAAGGCTACATGTCATATTCAAAGAGATCAAAAAGGAAACATCAAGAGAAACTTTAGAATTTCCAGATTTCCAGATCAAGACACAAATTATTTTTCTTTCTTTTCTCCTCATATATTTCATTTTCTTGGATGTTAATTTAGATTATTAGGATGTTAAACATGATTATGAGTTTCTAAATCCATATTAAGAATTGTTTTTGATATGTTTTGTTGAACTTTATTCTTGTTGAATTATATACATCTATGAATGCCTTGTGATATTTGTTATGCTTATAGTTGTTAATAAATTGGGAGATTGAATCAAGTTATACATGTTAAGGTGTGCAATGAGGGTTGGCAGCTTAATAAAGCTATAAATATCATATTAATAAACATTGAAGAGAGATCTTAATTGTGAATTGATTATCCTTAGGATTGCTTCAAATCTAATTGAATAGTTAGGAGTAGTTTTGTGAATCAAGAGGTTGCAATTCTATTATTATTCACTTATTGCTAATCTCAATTATTCACTTATTTGATTAGTTCGTTTTATTAGTTTAATTTAATTTTAGTTAATTTATTTTAATTCAATCAATCTTTTATTACAATAGGCAAAGTTTATTCAATTTTTTTGGTGTCTAATTAATCCTCGTAGGAATGACACCTTTTGTACTACGAATTATGAATTATATACTTAAAGTATTGGAATCTTTTATATAAAATTATCAACAATAAGTTCTTATTTAAATAAATTTGATAATGTATATTTAATTAAAATTATTATTCTTAGAATTTATTTTTTAAAATACTATAAAATAATGAATACATGTGTAACATTCTATACTTTCCTTTTGGGATTCCTAGTCTATTTTTTTCTATAATTTTGTTTATCTTTATTATTACTTTCTTTTAGGTTTTCATATCATGGTATTAGAAGTGTGTAAAAAAGATCGGATATGTTAATAAAGTTGAATTCTCACTAAGACACTTAAATATAATAGAGCTAATATAGAATTAAATTATTTTCAAATTCAAACATCTCTGATTTTTAATGGAGAACCTACCATATATGTACAGTTAAAATATATAGGATGTCATAGAAATGGTAAAAGAACTAGTGCCTCTCCTAAACATGCCAATTATGAGCCTACTAAAAACTTCAATAAAAAGACATTTAAAATGTTTAAGACTTTATTCTCTATTATGCTTTAGTTCTTAAAAGGAATCTTTTAAAAAATATGTTTAATAACATATGAAAAGCAACATAAAACAAGATTAAAGAAAAATATCAAAGAAATGACAAAACTAGGACAAATTTAATTGCTAAATTTATAAAGAGATTTTGAAGTATTGGGTGTTAGACTAAGTGAGGTTCTAACTCATGATTTTGATTAAAACAAAATATGATACTACTAATATTAGACTAAGTCTAGGGGTGAGCATTATTCGGGCTGACCCGATTACCCGGTCCGGCCCGAATTAATTCGGGTAAGCAAATGCTACATTTCGGGTAATTCGGGTCGGCCCGGGTATTACCTGAATTATTTTCAGGCCGGGACGGGTAATTCCAAAAAAATTCGGGCCGGCCTGATTACCCGAATTAGGTTTTAAAAAATTATGAAATAGGGTAATTAGGATAATTCGGGTAAATCGGGCGAAGATAATTCGGGTAAATCGGATCGAATAAATAGGTAATTCAGGTAAATCGGGCTGGGTAAGTTCGGGTTATTGAAAGTTCAGTTTCTGGCCGAGTAAGGGAAAAATTTCGGGTAATTCTGGTTGGGCCCGAACAGTGAAAATTCGGCCCGAATTACCCGAATGCTCACCCCTAACTAAGTCAGTGTTACCATAAATTAAAATTTAATTCCTTTATATGACTTGTATCCCCGTGTCTCTATTTTATTTTGCAACAAGAATCAATTCAATCAGATTCCACAGATCAAGAATTTCTCAAAACACTGAACCATTTTCAGAAACTTTCCCAACTCACTTTGATTAAATCAATATTCCTCAATTTAATCTAAAAAATCTACAAATTTCTTATGAGGAGGTAGAGAATTGTCTTAGGAATCCAACACTTTAAAAACCAAGTCAATCGGATGTTGGACGGAAAAGGTATTAATAAAAGATTGGACAAAGGTCGAATTAGGGGAGGAAAATAGCAAAATCAAAAGAGATGAAACGATGTCGCAAAGGAGGAAGGAAAACGGCGTCGCAGTAGGGGATAGCCTGGCTCACCCTGGACGCTTGCGAGGTCAATCCCTCGCCTGATCCCGATTCAATTTCTTTTTTTTCACTAATAATATATATATATCCGAATTTTTCAAAAATCATAACTCTTGATTCAAGGGTCCAAAATTTACAAACTTGGTATCAAATGAAAGCTGAAAGGAAAGAAAGCTCTACAACTTCTATGAAGAATTCAAAAGCTAAATCCATCTCTAAAGGTATCAAACTCCCACTCAAACTTTCTGTCCAAATAATATCTCCCTAAACAATAACTCAACTTTGAAAATTTCTATCTTTCAACTCCAAGGTCCAAACATGTCATATTTTATATCAATGCAAAGATCTAAAAGCAACCTACAACTTTCATGAAGGACAGAAAAATCAATTTGTCCTCTAAGAGAGTCAAAAAGATACTCAAATTACTGTCCATTAAAACTCTTCCTAAACAGTAACAGCAACTTGTAAAAATCATAACTTCCTATTCCATGATCCAAAAATCGCATACTTCACATCAATGGAAAGATCAAAGCATAATCTAAAACTTTCATGAAGAACTTCAAAGCAGTTTCAACCTCTAGCTAAGTTAATTTTTCAGTCAAACTTTCTGCTAGAAATTGGTCATCCTATATCACATCCAAACTTCCAAATTTCATATCTTCCAATTCTCACAATCAAAAATAACATATTATACATCATTGAAAAGCTAGGAAAATCTTCTATGACTTTCATGTAAACCACTTAACTCAATTCGAAACATATCAGTCTAGAATTCGCCTCAAAAGACAGCATACATAATCATACACTTAAGAGCATTTTCGAAAACAAAGTATAATACACTTAAATTTGAATGGTCATAACTTTCAATCCCGACATCGGAAACTGTCATACTTTATGGAGATAGAAAGCTCTCAACAGAAGCTACAAGTTTCATGAAGATCATTTTATCAAATTCTGCGTAAACCATCCCAGAAAAATTCACAAAGTTTCAGCCCAAAAAATCAACTCTTCATCTCCAAAAAGTCAAATTTTCATAATTCAACAAATTCTCACACTTTCACTCTTTATTTCTTGTTTTTCAACTTCCATTTCAATTAACTCATTCACTTTAACTTTCATAACTCATACAAATCTACTCAAGTATCAAAGTTATCAAAACCAATTAATTCTTTTCTCATTAATTTTCTTAAAGCACTAATACATCTATAATATAATTCATATACAAAATACTCATTGCATACATTTAGTATTTCTAAAATTTCACTAAAAAATCGGGTCCAACAAACTAAATTTAACAGGAACTCCAAAAGGATGAATTTTAACCTAATTTCTCAATCATCTTATTGGAATCAGTGGTTACAAATAAGTAATTTTGTTCTAACTTAGCGGGCTAGTAGTGAAAGTGATTGATTTCTGTTACTTGATTCCTATGTTCTTGTAACCTTATATTAACAAGTCCTATTTAGTTCAATCATCTGTTAGAGAGAGTTTAAAAATTTTATGAAAGTTATTCGTAAAGATTGAGTGGGTAGTTCTCAGTTATTACTTCGTAGAGAACTTCAAATTGAAAACGTCTTGAGTTTTCTTCCTATTATTTTATAAGTACTTTCAATAAAAATATAGTTTTATCATATCTTTCTTGTCTCCTTTATGAAATTGATTTGTGTTACATTTGCATATTAAATGAGAGGAGAATACATAGAGACAAGTGTGAGTGAGGCGTTTGAAAATTTACGTAGAAGTTATTTTAATATTACAAATGAAAATTAACTCACATTGATGACTTTAATTACCTTTAAGTAAAAGAAACAATTTGCTCCTTAATATTTGTAGCAAACTTAAACTTAAACCTCAACTTTTTTTTCCAATATTTAAAAAGAAAATTTATGAGAATTAAACAATACCACTTGAACTTCAAATTGAAGAAACTCGAAAACATCCAATAGATTTTGATCTAGGGATGATGATCTGTAAAAAAACTTACGACCTATTAGTGCCATATTGGCATCCTAAGTGACACCCATCATACGTAAACCTTAAAATCTTCAATCTCTAAATTAAACCCAATTTTCTAACCAACCTCATGATTCATTTCGTAGAAAGGACTTGAGTAAGAGTCTAAATCATGTTCGTCAGTGAGGTGATGAGAACGAAAGCGAGTTCATAGGATAGGAGAGACCGAGACGGTGTATGAGAAGTGGTTTACGGACAGAACAATGGTGAATCCTAAGAATTGTGAAGCGTTAAAGACAAAGTCGAAACATAACTAAATTCAAAAAAATATATAATTCGTTAAAAGGATAATAGAAGACCAAAATCAAATCCTTCTTTGGATTTGTCTCTCTGAATTCGCAACAGAACCAACTTGAGAAGCAAATTTACTCGGTGTAGGTGGTTTCGGGTCTATTTATAAAGGTGTACTCGATGAAAATGGACCTATCGTAGTTGTGAAAGGGCTGAATCTTTCTAACACAACAGCTTCTAAGAGTTTCAAAGAAGACAGCATAGTCTTGGGAATCAGAGACTGAAATCTAGTCAAATTACTCAAAACTTTTTCTGGGGTTGGCTATCAAGGTAACAACTTCAAGACTCTGATTTACAAGGTCATGCATTTCTATACACGAGTGCAGAACTTGTATTGGAAATGAAGTTTATCCGTCTGGTGATGTTCATACACATGCGGTTCTGTTCTTAGAGACGCTTACGAGAAAAGTCGTCGTCTTTTAGAAAAGATGTACAGCTCTACAAACTGGAACAACAATGGATCTTCTCATTGGCAGAGTCAAAAAGATCGAAGAATATCGAAGGTTAAAGACTAAAATTATATGATTCTGTGCAGCAGTATACCACTTAAAACATGGCACCGGTGACTCCCAAATTTATAAACTAATATAACATTTTAGATAGCACCTGACAAAAGTTTAAATTTACGTTAAACTAATATAATTTTTTTAAAATACTTTTATATTTTGTTAGGACTTTGGATGGTCATGAGAGATTGAAGTTAAGGAATTCTCTGGGCTTTAGTTAAGGAATTCTCTGGGCTTTGTTCAATCTGGCTGCTGTGTAGAGATCTTTCGCATGTGGAAATGAACTTTTTATTTTCTGTT
>JANTNU010000004.1:24148845-24162765 GCA_024752395.1 Erythroxylum havanense
TGGCGAGCTCTAATTTTGATTACAACACGCACATCTATATTTATAGTTAGTGGAAGGCTGCATTCTGCCTAAACTCAAACTTGAATGCCCCACAGTTTTTGAACTTGTAAGACGCTGAAGCAAGTTTTTTTTTTTTTTGGATGGTGTTCTTGATGAAACTTCTTGGATTTGAAATATGGATCAAATTTAATTAGTAAATAAACTTCAAAAATAAAATGCCTGTTTTCTCCAGGGTTTGCATTTTTTTAGAAATATATTTGATTGATGTATACGTCTTAAATGATGTTTCTTTCGACACGTATACTTATTTTGATTACAGTGGCATTGATGGTCCACCATGGCCTAGCACAGGAAATGTGTCATGAGGTAATTCCCGGCAACGGGGATTGCAATGTCACGACATGTCAGGCACGATGCTCCAGTTTGATCCAATTAGGTACAGGAGTGTGCACTCAAGCATTTACTAATCGCTTCATTTGCATTTGCAACTGGGAATGTTCTTCCTAAGTTCACTTCAGTCAATGGATCATCATTTAATTATCAATAAAATTTGTCAATTTTTCATTTGATTTTCATAACTTTTTATATTCAATCAAAGAAAAGAAAAGGAACAATGCGCTTGAGTGAAATTTATGTCTTTTGTCTTCTTTTAATTGTTCTTCTTCTTCCTGTGGCCTTCTATCTTAGACTAATTATTTTTATCTCCCGCTATGCCTCGCTCATTTTCGCTTACAATATAATATTCGTCATGAGTAATTGGATTGGACAGAGACCTTATTTGACCATAATATGAATGCCAAAAGAACTAAACAATCCAATATTTATCCTGAAATATAGTGTCAATTGAAAATTTTAATGTGATGTTTATATTTAGTTCTCATTTTCTGAACTCATATTTGTTAAAGTTAAAAGTCTCTATTGGTCTTTTTTTATTTCTTCTTATTTCTATGTTGCGAAACTTATAAAATAATTATTTGTTTGTAGAAAGGTTTAACCCTTGACTTCTGTGTCGTTCGATTATAAAAATGGGTTTTACCATCTTTTTTATATAATCTAATAAAGTGGATGCAGAGGTAAAGTAATGCAACCAATGGAAAAGCTAATTGGGATTAAATCAATTGCCTTTTTTAGCGTTAGAGAAGAGAAAGGGATAACTATTTCCGATACAAATATTGTAAAATAATGAGAACGATCTTGTTTTTCTGGCAAATTTACAAAGAAATAATGACCACAAGCGCTCAAAAGTTAAGAGGACGAAATTTTCCTTCTGAGCAAATCTTGAACTGAATACGTCCCAAGATTTTTTTTAAAAAAAAAGATAAAGGGACTGATCCATTTGAGGAGGTCCGATTGTTGGTGGTGATGTGCTACAACTTGAAAATTGTGTCTTTAGTATTAGAAAATCGACGCGGGATCCGAACTCATTCGTAACAAAATAATCTTGAAAATATTTGGATACTAACATCACTAAAATTTCATAATTAATATATATAATTATAATAAAGAAATAATTATAATTCGTACCTTATTTTAAATTCAGAATTTTTTTATCACTTTTTAAAATTGTTTTCGAAATTTGTTCATCTTAATCATTATAGTTGCACAAGTATCCCACGTGTAATAGTTTCCATATAACGTGTTGAAAAAACTCTACAATTATTGTAGAGAAAGTTAGGTCAAGAGTGTTGGCCCCCTTAAACTTAAACATATTTATAATAAGTTTTAGATATTTTAATAATTTAATTAAAATTAAATTTTAATTTTAATTAAAGTTTAATTAGAATTAGAATTAATTTTGATTAAATACCAATTATGATCAAATAAGAACCAATATCTCATATTGATCTTTATTCATTAAATAACTCATATTTTATTATAAAGTTTTTTAAATTTTATAATCAATACCAACTTGATTAAAATATCATTTCTCTCTTTAATCTATTTTTTGTGTATGATCTATTAGGTTCTAAAAAATGTTAGAAATTGATATAAATTATAACTCGAATTCATATTTAGGATTACATAAATTAAACTCATTTAATTTTTCTTTAATTCTTTAATTAAATAATTTACATTCATAGATCAAAATTGGCATTTAATAATGCATTATGATTATCCAAATATTTAGAAATGTCAAAGTAATTTTGATTAATATTTTTTGCATGATTTTTATATAATTTAATCATTTTATCGTACAATATTTCAATTAGACATAAAATCATAGAATTAACGTTTATTTTATTTGAGTTCAATTATATTAATTCTTAACAATCAGTAATTGATTCAATTAATGATATCTAAAAATTATTTCAAAGTATTATTCTAATTTAGCTAAGAATTTCTTGAAAAAAATACTAATAGAGAATATTGGAGCATTTCCTTGATTAATTTAGGATGATGAATCCTATATTGATCAACTAACTTCATATAATTCATGTTATCTCTAATGATTATTAACTGAGTTACCCTTAGGAGATATCCAACATATTAATCCCTATATGACAAACTTTGTTTATTTAAATTCAAAGAATCAATTATACAATCATTATAACGAGAATTTTTATGAACATAAGTATTACGTTTTGGACATTTTAATAATTTAATTGAAACGAAATTTTAATTTCAATTAAAATTTAATTAGAATTGTAATTAATCCTAATTGAATACCAATTATGACCAAATAAGAACCAATATCTCATATTGATCTTTATTTATTAAATATTTTATATTTAATAATAAAGTTTCTCAAATTTTACAATCAAGTCTAACTTGATTAAAATAATGATAATTTTATTAAAATAAAATTATATTTTCAATTAAAATTTAATCAGAATTAACCATCAAAGCTCAAATAAGATGCAATATCTTATATTGATCATTATTTATTAAATATCTCATATTTAATAATAAAATTTTTCAAACTTTATAATCATTTCTATTTTGATTAAAATATATTCTCTCTTTAACTCATTATTTGTGTGTGATCTATTAGGTTCTCGAATATGTTAGAAATTAATAAAAATTATAACTCCAAATAATATTTAGGATTAGAAAAATTAAACTCCTTTAATTTATCTCTAATTCTGCAATTAAATAATTTATATTTATACATTAAGATTGACGTCTAGTAATATATTATGACTACCCAAATATTTATGAATGTTAAAGTAATTTTAACTAAGCTTTTTTTCATCATTTTTCATATAGTGCAATTCTTTCATCATACAATGTTTCGGCTAGATATAGAGCACAGAATTAATGTTGACTTGGTCGGGTTGTTGAAGCTCCCAAAATAGTTCTGATTCTTCAAACTTTTGTAGTAATCGTAGAACTAGGTCGAATCTCTATAGAACTACACACTATTTTCTTAATTTCAAGTAATAAAATAAAACTGGGGGGTTTGATTAACTAATTAATTAACTAAAATTAATACAAAAACAAGTTAAATCAACTGAATTTAAAAATAAGAAAATCAAGATTATCAAACTTTGATTAAAGCGAAAGATCTCATCTAATTATAACATTGATCATTAGTCTAAAAAAAATATTTTCATGATTCAAACAATTAGTCCGAAACATATTAGGATTGTTAGCCTGGAATTTTTTTCTTTAATTAAACATGATTTAAATGAATTATGAGGTTTTGATAGATTAAGTTTTGGAGTTTAATTATTATGTTAATGTTAGTAGGATTTTATTATATGGTTTAGTTGTA
Organism: Erythroxylum havanense; assembly: GCA_024752395.1. Classification (NCBI taxonomy): domain Eukaryota; kingdom Viridiplantae; phylum Streptophyta; class Magnoliopsida; order Malpighiales; family Erythroxylaceae; genus Erythroxylum; species Erythroxylum havanense. Next base: position 24,152,561 of record JANTNU010000004.1, read on the forward strand.
TTAAAGTAGTAAGAAGGTTGAAGGGTATTTTTTGGAAGATCACGTAAGGTTAAAAGAACATAAACTTATAAGGAAGGTTTAAGTATTCTAGGATCAATATTATGTATATGTTTCTTTGGGTTTTACAATTTGGATTCCTATTGAGTTGGGAATGTTTGCCAATGTGAAGGGAGGCAAGAGAGACAAGAGGAGCAAGAGGAGAGGCATTATTAAACAAGTTTTAAGAAAGAAAATTTAAGGTGGGTTACATTTTTATAATTAACTAATAAACCATAAATGTTCCTTTCAAGAAATGGAAATAAATGATTTTCAACTACTTTATTCATATGCATTTATTACTTTTTAAATGCTTTAAGAATGTGCTACATGTTTGTATATGAATTGTGTTATTGATTTATGAAATGAATGATGGAAATGATTTTGAGAGAATATGTAAATGATTTTTGAAAAGATATTATAGTTATGAAATCAAGTTTTAAATATGTGCCATTTTGAGCAATATGTTTACAAGATGTGAAATGCATAATTATGTGAGTTTATAGTGATCTCCTAAGTTACGTCAAGTACACTTTGACTGAAAGGCTTCTCCCGCCTGCCCACTAGTGACATGAAGCTCCTTCATGGACTTCCATAAGTTTACGGCTACGCAAGACCGTTAAGTGGGATTGCGATAGTACGTTCTGTTCACAGCTACATAGGACCATTATATAAAAATGTGTAGTACATTCTGTTTTGGACCCACCCAAACCATTTTGATATGCTTTTGTATTGACAAGTTTGATGAATGCGTGATTTATGTTACTTATGAATTGTTTGATAAATGAGAATTCGAAAAAATATGTGTTTTATGATTCAATGTGAATTTATACAAAGGAAATGTATATTTCAATGATTTTGCTTATTATCGGTTATAAAAGTATTACCAACGAGCTTTAAGCTCACCTCCCGTTTCTCTCCATCTTTAGGTGATGAGCAAGAGATTGATTGATCGAGTATAAAGGCATTTCTTTGAGTGTTGCTTATTTTGTATCTTAAGTTAGTTTTTGCAAAGCAAGGCTTTAAACGCATTTTAAGCAATTCTTCTTTATGTAAACCATGTATTTTTGGATTATGATGTATTGTGGCTTGAAATTCTCATTAAAGCTTTGTAAAACTTTCTTCTTTTGACTTTAATGAAATATGATTGTGTTTTTGGCTCATGATATTCTAAGTTTATACAGTGCAAATTTCAAGTTTTTCATAAGGGTAAAATTTGTGTTCTGATTTCAAGGGAAAAACTGTATAAATCTAGTTTGAATTAGACAAATTTGTCTTTTGGAAGTGGTAGCTTGTCTTTCTAGCTTTTCAACGATATAAAATATGAAATTTTTGGATATCGGAGTTAAGAGATATGATCATTATAAGTTGGTGATGTTGCTTGGGATGTATATACAAAACATTTATAGTAAATGAAGTGATATTGCACCAGGAGAGTTGACTTTGGAAAGATTATAAGTGAAAGTGGTGTTAGGATGGATGTAGGATCCATTGGAGATGTCTTGGAGAGAGAGATTTCAGTAAAATTTCGCGGAGTACACAATCAGGTCGTGTAAATTAATACTGACCATGTCTTCCAGGAACAAAAAAGCCATCAGACCTGAGGAATACATGGTCTACCCGTGTATTTCAACACGGCCCATGTTTTGACCCTACAAATGGTAAAATATCTCTTAAAAGTCTTATGGAAGTTGTATATCTAGAAGTCCTCTTCAAAACTGTGCTAAGATGACCTTAATACGACATCTCTAGAGAAAGTTATGCCTTTTATACCAAAACATGTCAGAAGAGTATGAATTGGATATTGTACTAAACATACTTCTGTATTTTGATGATATTTTAATCTGTAGAGCTCCGAATGAGGTTATTCTTAATTCAAAATAAACTAAAGACATTACAATACAATTGTTTTGAAAAAATCATTTTGAAATCCTAATCCAAAGATTTCAAAAATCTGTTCTGAATTTGAAGGAATGAGTTTGATTTTGGTGACTAACTGGTGTGAGCACATCACCCTTGTGAGATGTGTGTCCAGATGTCACATAGGGAATTGGGAGCATGTCTCATGAGGCTAGGGTGCCCAACACTTGTGGTATCAAAGAATGAAGATAAATCGATGATGGTTAAGGAGATTTCATTGAAATAACCCTACTAGGTATATGCTCATGTTTTATGACTCCAAAGTTGGACTCCAGAAATCGAGTCCAACAAGGATAGCTATAATAAATCTCAAATTTTCTGAAATTAGTTAGCTCACACCCAGCATCCAAACCCAAACTTATTATCTATTGATTGGTGTCACGTCATTATATATCATATAAATGATAGCAATAAGCTCCGTGAAAAATACTAAATCGTAAATTAGATAATCAAGATAGTTTCAATTATTCAATTTAGTTTTCTTATTTATCATAAGTTAAATATGGAAATTCATAAATAACTTATTTGCTACTTGTATCAATCTTTTATGATAATCACTAAGTTCTCTATTAAATTAAGTTGTCAGATTAATTAAATATTAATCATTCATCAAATATAAGAACTCAAAATAAGAAATAGTTGAATTAAAAATAAAAGATTTAAAACATAAAACCTCACAAGGTTACAATTAGAATATCGAGTCCCCTTAAATCGGAATGATTTAGTTTAGCCACACATGGCTTTCGCTACATTAACAAAAATATAAGAAAGCCAAGGAATTAGGAAAAACGTAAGAAAAGAGAACCCTTTGTATATTGTGAGGAAAGTCCCTTTTATAAGGTTTTCTGATCTAACCCTAATCTAATTCTAACTTGTAAAGATGTATATATAAAACAAATTCAAATTCCTACATGATAAGGGTAGAAGAAAGTTTTCTTAGATTAACTTCAACTCGTCAAGTGATTAACCTTATCTATTGCAACAATCTCTTTACTTCATCTAAAATTCCTGATTATCATCAATAAAGTCCATATTTGATGTAATCTCTACTTTGCATCTTATAAAAAAATAAATATTAATTTTCATATTTAAGCACCAAAATAAATCTAAAACAAAGGAGATCATTTCAAATATTATGTCAAGATAGCATCTTATCAAATTCCCTCACACCGGACTCATGCTTGTCCTCAAACATACATCAAATACAATACATTAATCATCTTCACAACAACCTCTCATCTCCTTTCGTGTTATCCAAAAATATCCAAAAGCTAATCCGTATTCAAGGGTTAAGATAAAATAACAATCGAGAGAATAAACACTCATATGGAACATTGCTAAAACATAGCATCTCATCAATTTCATCAAAATCAAATGAGCAAGACTTGACACCCTCTCAAGAATTTCACTCTGTACACTTAAAGTGTTTAGGATTCATATCTCCACCACTAAACAAAATGAACTTAATGCATAAATTAAAAGGACTTTATAAGGGTTGTAACATAGCTTAGGTAAGGTATGACAAGAAGCTTTTCGACTAAAGAAATTGAAGGGAATCATATAAACTTATCCACATAAGTTTCAACATAAATCAAAATTAACTTGATTCAACTAACATCTCTTTCATTCATTTTTTCTTTTCTTTTTTTCCTTTTTCACTTTTTATTGTTCTCTTTCTTTCTTTTATTTCCAAAACAACAATATCAAAGAGGAGGTTTTTTTTATTTTTTTAATACTTCTAATCCACTCTAAAAAAATCAAAACAATGCAACTTGAATCATCTAATTAACTTTTCATGGAAATAATCAAAATCTTATGAAAATAAACTCGGCACAATTCCTTCAATTTAGTTGTTCAAAATCATTAAAGATATCAACAATAAAAAGAGTAAATTTGTCTTGTGACAAGGTTATTGTGCAAGAAAAGAAAGGGTAAGGCTCAAATTGGTTTTCTAATAATAAAAAGTGAGGTGGGTTTGCTAAGGTCAAAAAATGATTATCCTAAATTCCCTCATCATCTTTATATACAAATTCATCAAAAATATGGTCTCAACACATATTCAAAAGGAATTTTTAGCATAGACAAGCTATGTTTAATAACACACAATAAAAAGATATATATGAACATATATGTGATGAATTTTCTTAGACCTCATGTAAGTGTCAAAAATTGCATCAAGTCTTGCACACTTTTCATTCAACAAAATCAATGAGATTCTTTTAAAAAATTTATTGAAAACACTGATAATGCTTGTCTCTCTTATGCGTTAGATCTTAAATCGAAAATGTATCCTAACTTAAAAATTATTCATGAACAACAATTGGAAAACTATAAAGCTATCAATAATTAGTATATGAATCAACATATCATGAGTCCAAGCACAAATCACATAGTTCATCATAATGAAAACATCGCTCCCCTCACCTAAATCATACTTTGTACCTAATCTATGCATAAGATACTCACATATCAACAAAAATTATCAAATAAAATAAAGAATAGAGGACTTCCTTGAATTGTGAGCATTTGAACGTTATTCGCACATAATTCCTTTTAGTACTGATATCAAAGTCTGTAGTAGACTTTTTGTTTGTTGCGATCTTAGTGTTAGCTTCAGAACGCTCCATTACACTAAACAAGATAAACAAAAATTACTTGGAAAAATATCAAAAACAAATTAATAATAATTAAATTAAACTAAAAGAAATATCAACTAAAAGTAATTGATGCGAAGGAAAAGAAATAAATAATTAAAAAATAAAAGATTTGATGGGGCGTGACTTATGTTTTATGTGTGGAATGAAAACCAAAGAGTAGTTGTGAGGGGTGTGTGTGACTATAACACTCAAGACAATATGAGATTAGGCCTATGGCGAGCTCTTGCCTTATGAGATTTAATAATCTAAAATTTTAGGTCTTCACTCCAGAACAATAAGTTACATAAGGCGAGATCTCGCTTATGAAATTTAGTTGTTTGGAATTTTAAGACCCTTTTTTTTTTCCTTCAAGCCAATAAATAATGTTTCAAAAACAAACAAGTGAATCAAATAGATAACTAAATAAAATAAAATAATTTTGAGTTGCCTCCTAAAAAGCGTAATTGTTTAACGTCATTATGCTTAACGGAGCCGATTCTTCCTAAACTTTTATGTAATTGCAGTTTTATACTCCTTTAATAGTGCTATTAGCCCTTCCTCTTACTTTATAGTCAACCTTTTCGAAGTGATTGTAGGTAATGACTCGCCATCATCTAAGTAGTCATACTTTAGGTGAACAAGTATTCTATCTTCAAAGCCTACAAAACAGAAGGTAAGATTTTCTTGTGAGTTATAGTAAGTTTGACATTCAAAGTTTGCAAATCTATTAGCATTGTTGACAATGGTTCTACAACTTCACAAGTTCCATTAATTTGTTCGATCACTTCTAATTTAGCCTTACACTCTAACTCATCTTCAACACTTTCTTCTTTAAACATATCCTGCACAAATGAATTCATAATATCCATATAATAAACAGACTGAAAATCATTCGGGTACTTTATTTCTTAAAAAATATTGAATTTTACTATCTCTCCATCGAACTCTACGGAAAGAGTACCCTTGTACACATCGATTATCATCTTAGTCGTCTTCATAAATGGCCTACCCAAAAAGATTAAAGTTGAATGTTCTACAATATTTCCATCCATTTTCAAGATGCAAAAATGCATTAGAAATACCAAACTGTTAACTTAAACTAAAACATCTTCTATAACACCAATAGGGTGCACATGTGAACAATCAACTAGTTGAATAATCACATTAGTTTCTTGCAAAAAATTTAGATTTAAAGCTTGATAAATTGAGTATGACATGATATTAATAGATGCACCTAATCTAGTATGGTATGACATTAATAGATGCACCTAAATCTAGTATGACACACTCAATTTTCTTATTATAATAACAGACAGAAGTGTAAACATACTTGGATCTTTGTATTTTTTGATAATTTCCTATTTATCATAGCTGATACATTCTTACCCAAAATTATTCTCTCCTTTTCCTTTAGCTTCCTTTTATTTATGCACAGTTCCTTTAAGAATTTTGCATACTTTGGAACTTGTTTAGTGGCTTCAAGAAGTGGTACAGTTTTAACCTTTTTAAAGGTTTCTAAGAACTCTCTTTCATGATCATCTTATTTTGGTTTGGCCAACCTACTAGGAAAATCACGTACACATGCATTAATTGATATCAATTAAAATGAATCATTTTTTTAACCTTTATTGATTATGAAGTTGGAAGTTCTTCCTTCTTTTCTCCATCATCGTGCTATTCTACCTCCATTGGTAAAGAAATTCTAGATTAAATTTCCTTACTACTTTTCAAACTCATTACACTCACATTCTTTTTAAGATTCACCACTATTTGGGAGGGTAACTTTCCTGATGCTTGTGCTTCCAATTCATTAACCGAGGTGGCCAATTGAGTGATTTGATTTCCTCAGTTTTGAATATTTGCCCTTGTTTCTTATTGAAATTGTTGAGTGTTATTAGTATGTACATTAACAATTTCATTTAAAGATATAATTGAATTTTAAGATTAAGGATAGGAATATATAGAGGCTTAAGGTTGTCTATTAAAATTGTGAGGATGATATCTTTATTGCCCTCCTTGATTTCCATAGCTCAAGTTTGAACGGTCCCTCTATCCTGGATTGTAGTAATTAGAATATGGGTCATATTTTCGTTGAGAGTGGTCAGGAAATCTCCTTATCGCATTAGCTTCTTGAAGAGATTCTTGTTGCAATATAGGGCACATATTTGTAGGATGTCCAAAAAATGAGCATATTTTACACACTCTTGGCGATTGCAATTGACCTATAACCAATTTATAAACTAGAGCAGTCAAATCTGAAATTTTATCCTCAAGGTATTTGTTACTTAGCTAATTCACACACTTAAACCCTCCATCCATCTTTATCCCAAGTTGTTGAGAATTTTCAATCGTAATTGATATCAATTATCTGGCCACGTCAGGTGTTTTCGTTTATCAAAGCTCCTCTACTAGTTGTATCAATTAGACTTCGATCCATTGGCAATAATCCTTCACAAAAGTATCAAATTAGAAGCTAATCAGGAATTTGATGATGTGGGCAACTGGCATATAACTCCTTAAACCTTTCCCAATATTCATATAATGTTTCTCCTGTAATTTGTCTTATCTCATATATCTCCTTTCTAATATTTATTACTCTTGATACAGGAAAGAACTTCTCTAGAAACGTGTTTTTCATCTCGTTCCATGTTGTTATTAAGGTAGGTTTGTAGTGTCTCCTTACCGCAAGGTACACACCGGGACACTCGGAGGTCATTCCGGTACATATCCTATGATAAGGGCAAGCTATGTTCAATCACTACATTCACTTCACATGGCATCATATCATTATTTACCAATAAAGCATCAATAGAAAATCACAATATTTTGAAACCAACTTTTTCCTCATTTCATTCCATCAAAATCAAAAGTCTAAATGTTTTTCATCCCTTACTATCTGTACATCAATCAAAAACCTAGTACAAAAATACTACATGAAAGAGGAAAAAGTATCAAATCTATCTAAGCCATCCAAAAGTCCCAACTGACCGACCTTTGAGCCATGACTTCCCTTGTCAGACACAATCTACACGGTTGAGGGAGCCTTTCTGTAGCTAGGAGTCTACTCTCGGTCCTGAAAAGATAACGTTGCAATTTTGGCGAGTTTTGTGAACTCAATGAGGTAACCATCATTGATGGTTCACTCAATTCATAGCACATCAAGTCACATCAAAATTACTTCACAATTTTGCACTTTTCATAAATAACACACTTTCACTTAAGCATAAGAAATCTTGCATTTCACTCAATCAAACATATTTAACAAAATGCATATAAAATGCTCATGAGACACTTTTTCAATTATTACGGTGTTGTGACCGAGTGCTTGAATTGTCCCATATAGGGCTCATTAAACATTGAACCTAAGGCTCTAAATCACTGCTGAGCTCGAAGCTCAAATTCACTCGTTGAGCTTTAAGCTCTAATCGGTGGCTACTGTCCTTATCTGATTATGCATTCATGAATGAAATGCATATGCCACAATCAATCACATTATTATGCATTCATGAATGAAATGCATATGCCACAATCAATCACATTATTATGCATTTATGAATGAAATGCATATGCCACAATTAATCACATTAGAAGCACATAGGTCTCATATTCACATACAAATAGCACTTCAATATCGCAACGCTCTAGTACACAATCATCGAAACTTCTTTCCTAAATCCACAATCAAATCACAATTGATTATTATTTAATATATAATCATAAACAAACAATAATTGAGATAAATCATCTAGGTCACTCACCAATTGTTTCCGAAGCTAGTACCTGAAAGTCTCGGCAACGTCTGTAGGTTGATGTCCCAATTGTGCCTCTATAACAATTAAGATACACATATATCACAAGTTGTATAATCAGAAGTGTATAATAATGCACATGTAGGAATTGAAATGTGTACAATGCATGTTCGTGACAATCTCGAGTATCATTCCATAAATTTCTTCACAAAACTATTAAACTCACAATTTATTTCTCATAGACTTAATTTTACTGCTCGCGATCAATGAGAAAGTGAAAATGAGGTAACCTAGTCAACCTTTCTTCAATAAAAGTGCTCCCCTATGTTTGAGGAATCCATAGACACTACAATTACTCAATTTGGATTTTTATAGGTCCATATATTGCCAAAACACTGAAGTCGTCGTTGTCAACATCATCATCACCCAGTCTGAAATTCAGCAATGAAATAGGGTCTGGGGAGGTCCGATAGTACACAGCCTTACCCCTACATAATAGAGAGGTTGTTTTCGGTGGACCCGCATGCAAATAAGACAATATAAGAATGATGTGGTATACAGGAAAAATAATAATAATAATAAAATAAAATACCTTAAGGAGGACAGATCTGCGAGAACCTAGTAGTATACAAATTCCATCCCTCTTTGTCACTCATTAAGTAAGGGGATTGGGTAGCTAGAATAGTTAATCCTTTACCCTTATCCGATCACGTCAAGCTTTTCTATTCTGAGCAACTACCTCATTAAGGGCTAACTCTGATATATCTGCCTTGATCACTTCCCGTCAATTCTTGTACAGCCTCCCTCTCCTCCTCTTATAGGCACTAAGTGTTATGCCCTCATAGCTCTGTACCGGAGCATCGGAGGGTGATTGAACCCAAGTTTAATATATAATTGGATACACTTTCATGGATGTTAATGCACTTTTTGACTCTTAATTCATGATTTTTGTGTTTAAATGAGTCTCTTACGGTGAGCTTATGTTTTATGCAATTTGCTAGTAAAATTGTACAAATTGACATTAATTCCATTATAATTTTTCTAAGAACAATTGATACTACAAATTGTTATTTTATATTGTAGGAGAAAGGGAGTCAAGAAGGATCAGAAGAGTCAACACGGCATGAAGTCCTTAAGGCACGTCGCGGCGTGAACTAACCACCTCGCCGCAGCGATGCCGCGGTGAAATGTAATTCCCACATCGCGGCGCATCAATACAGATCGTACGTCGCGACGTCAACAATTCAACACGTCGCAGCGAGCAAACCAGATCGTACGTCGCAACGTCCCAAACATCTCGTCGCAGCGATCAAAACAGAGCACACGTCGTGACGAATATTAGTTGATTTATTTTATACGTAGCGACGTGCAGACGGATACCCGGACTCCAAATAGAGATTTCTCTCACTGTACAAACCCGGCCTGTGACCCATCCTTTAAATCCTGCCGAATTAGGTTATCATCATGATCTGGAGAGGGATCGAGAGACAGGGAGAAAAGAGGAGATCGACGAGCAAGAGAGAAGGAGAGGAAGCAACATCGTCCACCCCCAGGGTTCCCTTCGGGGTTCTCTGGGGATAACCACTGCATTAGTTTTTTTTATCTTCTATTTTTACCATCGCCGTCCACCATGGATATCTTGGAGTCGTTGCGAGTTGTGAGGCTTCGGGTTACTATGCGTGGCTTGGCATTTCTTTCCTGTTGACGATGCAGGGATGGCTGGAGTTCACCGAAGGGGAGTAGCTTAATCTGTAGTTTAGCTATGATTTATAAATGCCTAGGTTTAGGGGTTTGTAATTTGTAGTGAAGCTACTTGATTATAGCTAAATGTTTGACATTTAATGTGTTGTTTGGATTGGTAGTT
>JANTNU010000004.1:24172262-24193392 GCA_024752395.1 Erythroxylum havanense
TCTTCTAGATAATACTGCATGATTCTACATAATCTGCATGATTAAACATAATCTTCATGATTCTGCATAATCCGACAATATTAAAGCTCAAAGTTAATTCTAGCTATTGAGAAATTCTGTTGATGGAATGTTGGGGAAAAGGACCAATTGATTGTTTTTGGAATTAATTTCTAATAATGGGATCATTTTGAAAAGCAATCTTTTTGCATAATGTAGAGAGTCCTTAGTGGGGCTTTGGCTTTCAACCGTTTGCTAACTCCTTGCTTCTTAATACAAGCGTGACAGGCTATATCAATTATCTAATAATGATAATTTAAAAACTTTTAATGTTTCTTAAAAATCATACTTGTTTAGGATTTTATGTTCGTCTCATCTTCTACAGTTTTTTAGAATACAAGGAAAGCATTAATTAGTTTTTATTGTCCCTGAAGCATATTAACTGGATGAGTGCAAATCTATTTTGTGAGTTGTTTGTATTGAGGTAAGCACTTTCTTTTTTCAGTCCGAGATCTCAGTTATATCCATCAAGGTTGAAACCTTCACAGCACGCAATCAAATACTTTGATAGATTTCTATTACAAATTTTGAGCATATATTTTCAAATGGACATTTTAATTTGGCACTGATAAGATAATATATGTAAACGAATTTCCAATCATTACTGCAGATGACAAGTTGGAACTATAGCACTTTATTGTCAGTATCAAGTAACACAGAATCTCAAAGAATGAGTACTTGCTGGAGTATGTATAAGAGAGCTTCACCATTAAATGAAAGATTTAACATGTTGAGAATTTATTTAAACAAGTAGTAATGCTATCATTAGCTGGTTGTTTCTTATACACTTGGAGATCGATTTCTGAATTCAGGGATAAGTGTGATGTCATTTTGTTTGTTGTCACTAAGTTTTACTCCTGTATTTCACAGATGGTTCCATTATTCAATCTATCACTAGCTGGATTAGGGTTCAGTTTGCACGGAAGAGCTGACTACTTGAATTCGACGGTCAGCTTCTCTCTGGCTGCGAGATCATATAACGACAAGTATGACACATGGGAACCTCTCATTGAACCGGTTGATGGATTCCTAAGGTGACGTCTTTTTACGTCATGTTATCATTCTATAAATGCTTACAGAAGGAAAAGTAAAGGAGAAAGAAAGGGAATGTACATGGTATAGTTTTTTGTTGTTTGGTAGTACAGCTGTATTCTTTGGCACAGACCTCAAGATTTACATGTTTATTAGACTTTTTGTTCTCACATAGTACATGAGGTCCCAAATGCAGAACATATATTTGATAATGATGATATTTTCAATGTGTGCCATAATGAATTTGATTGCAAACTAGACCATCATGAAAAATGCCAAAGAATTTGTTGGATTCATGTATTCTTACATAAATTTTACTCTTAGTGCTCTGTATACACTTTGCAGGTACCAATATGATCTCAATGCCCCTGGAGCAGCTTCTCAGTTGCGCTTAACCTCAACAAGGGATCTTAATATCAATGTTTCAGTGTCCAATACTAATATGGTTCTTCAATCTTATGCAAGCTGGAATAATCTAAGCCACACGGAGGACTATGGAAAAAATAGAGTAATTTTTTGGCCTTCTGATTATTTCTGTCCCTCCATGAGCCTTTTTTTTTGGTTGGGAATTAACTTTCTCATTTCATCTTAGCTGTCATGAGCTATGTTGGATTTATTCTTATATCTGCTAAAGTTTGTGCTTATTTAACAGGAAGAATTTTCTCTTACTCGTGGTCCTAAGTCAATCATTGATGTTCATCATAAGAAACATTATTACATAGTTCCACAGAACAAACTTGGTTGGGACATTTTTATTCGAACAACTGAAAGCAGGGGCCTTGCACATGTGATAAAGATGCCAGCTGGGGATGCGAAACTGGTGAAGGTTCCTGTATCAAAAAATATGTTGGACTCTCACATAAAAGGAGAGCTTTGCACAAAAGTTAGAACATTGGTGACAGTTGTTGTGGTGGATGCACAGGTATATTTCATAGCACATAGGTGTCTTTGGGCCTTAAGGTACTTGCGCTTCTGATGGAGTATAGAGCATCTAGCTAGAGCTGTATGATTCAAAATAAGTTATATGCTTTCTTTTTTCTAATTGGTGATTTCTGTGCTACACTTGAATTTGATAATGGAAATTAAAAGCAGGCAATGAAAAATTCAGTCATTTGACAACATACATTTTGAGACAATACTTCTATTGTTTCTTTCAAATATGATTTTGCATTTGATTACTACAAGTTTTTGCTGATGATTTATACCTTTTTAACTATCTAATTTTATCATTACTGACCTCCTTTTCAAGATGGCTATATGACTCTTTGTTCGAATATCCCTCTTGTCAGATTATGGGTTTATGCATCAATCACTTATCTTATTTAGCTTTATGTAGCTCCCTACTGTTGGCGGGTTGACTTCTAATCTTTACACTGTGGCAATACGTCTTACCGCTGACCAAGGTGTTGGTGGTAATCCACTGCCTCATCAACAAAGTGCACGTACCAGTGGAACCATCTCTAATTCCTCTTCTTCTGAGTTTCGTTTGGTCAATTGGAATGAGACATTTTTCTTCAAGGTCGATTCCCAGGTAGGTGAAAACTTGCCATATCATTTCAAGTATTTGATAACTCTTCTGCCTTACCTTTTTCTCTCTCTTCCTATTTGGGAAAATACATACTCTTTATCATTTTATATGAATGTTTATTCATAATGCACCTTACTACCTTTATCACCTAATTCATACTTTCATTCTTCTCTTGGTATTTATGAAGTCTACCCAGTGTTCGTTGTTTTCGTAGTGTCATCATATTATATTCTTTGTCGAATATTCTAACTTTCAAAAACTGTGCAGATCAACTACTTGTTGGAATTAGTTGTGACTGATATGGGGAAAGGTATGCACGCTTTTTATCTGTTTCTGATATTACTGATTACATATACTTGACTTAATGTTTTTGTTTGCAGGTGACCCAATCGGATTCTTTTCAGCTCCTTTAAGTGAGATAGCTCAAAATCTTGATTCGTGTGATTATCAAAATCACTTGAAATGGATAGACTTATCCCCAGCAGTATCTGAGGTGAATAATATAGTGTTTGATTCTTCCATTCACCTATTCCTTGTATCTGTATTAAGGTTTCATAAGAAACTTTTTTTGAGTTGCTGAAAACTTAACCTGGCACCCAAAGACATGTGATTCTAATGTTATTCATTTTCATGCAGATAACTGTCCATGGAGATAAGCACGAGAAGCCATCTTTGAGATTGAGATGCTTAGTAATCTTGTCATCTAGGCCTGAAGATGAAGGCAGAAATGAATTCCATAGGGGAACAAAAAAGTCAGGATTTATCCAAATTAGCCCTTCTGTTACAGGGCCTTGGACCACTGTGAAACTAAACTATTCTGCATCTGCTGCTTGTTGGCGGCTAGGGAATGACGTTGTAGCTAGTGAAGTGAGTGTGAAGGATGGCAACAGGTATGTAAATATAAGGTCTCTGGTCTCTGTCCAGAATCATACAGGTTTTGTCCTTGATTTGTGCCTTGTATCCAAAGCATCTAATTTAGACATCAAGTCACTCGATTATGCAAATCAACCTGAAGCTTTACAGATCAATGGTGGTAAGCTTCATATGGATGAGTTCTTCGAAAAAGAAACATACAATCCCACTGCTGGTTGGGTTGGCTGTTCAAGTTATCCAGGAAGAGGGTACAATCAGGTAACCAATACAAATTTTTCTTCTACCATTGGCTGGCCAGCCAGCATGATCTATCTTCTCTGCAGCTATGTGGAATATGACTGGATATCAGTGCATTTATTTCATTTTGAAATGGGTCAAGGCATCAAATGTGATAAATTGCTAAGTTTCTTATACTAAAAGCCTATAGTTGTAATGTGACGATGATATGAAGAGAGCCTTTCTTCTTTTAATTGCTGGATGACATACATCTTTGAGTTGCAGGGATGCTGGCTGATTCTTTGGCACCATGTCTGTTAGTCTCAGATAGTGCAGTTTTATAGATGGTGTTTTCACGATCACTTAGAATCATTAGAAACAAATCCTTGTATCTTTTGTGCTATGATGCCACCTTAAACATCTTGTTTCTATTTGTCTAAAATGAGTAGTGGCTTGTTGAATATATTAGAGATACTTGATTTATTACTATTAATTGTTATCCAATAGAAATATTTGTGTATTATATAACGGAATAGTTTAGGTACTACAGATGTTATACTTAATATGAAATATTATACTACCACACTATTATAAACTGAGCTAAACCTAATGAAAGGTACACCTTAGTGCCCTCATGGTCTTTTATGTCCTATTATCGTTTGAAGATTTTAATTAAAGATTGTAGAATCCATTAACTCTAGAAGTGTTGAAACCTTTTAGTGTACCTTATTTTTCAAAGTTCTGGTTGATGGAAAATATAGTTTCTTATACATTCTAATAATTCAGGATATCTATGAAGCCGAGCTACCATCAGGTTGGGAATGGGTTGATGATTGGCATGTGGATACATCATCTGTGAGTACTGCTGATGGTTGGGTTTACTCCCCTGATGTGGAAAGCCTAAAATGGCCTCAGTCCTATGATCCTTTGAAGTTTGTGAACTATGCTAGGCAAAGGAGATGGATCAGGAGTAGGAAGCAGCATGCAGGCAATGCAGAGCAGGAGATCTCTCTTGGAAAACTCAAACCTGGAGACACTGTACCTCTTCCTCTGTCTTGCTTGGCACAGTCTGAGATGTATGTTTTGAAATTGCGGCCTTTTGATATTAATTCTCCTGAAGAGTATTCTTGGAGTACCATTGTTGATAGGCCTGGTCAAATGGAAGGACAAGGCTTGTCGGGTATTTGTGTGTCATCTCTCACAGAGTCTGAGGAACTTTTATACTGCACTCAGATAACTGGTTCCTCTTCAAATGGTTGTCCTAAATTTTGGTTTTGTATAAGCATACAAGCCTCAGAGATTGCAAAAGACATCCATTTGGACCCAATACAGGACTGGCATCTAGTGGTTAAGTCCCCAGTATCTATTAGCAATTATCTTCCCCTTACAGCTGAGTACTCTATTCTTGAAATGCAAGAAAGTGGCCATTTTGTTGCATGTCATAGGGGTATATTTAATCCAGGGGAATCTATGGAGATCCATAATGCTGATATAAGAAAACCTTTATTTTTATCACTGCTTCCACAAAAAGGATGGTTGCCAATACATGTAAGGTTTGAAGGTTAACAATCGTATATATTCATTCTCAGTAATTATGTGCTTTCCTTTTTAAATTTTGTTCCTCCTCTTGTGCAGGAGGCGGTTCTCATATCTCAACCTTTTGGAATTCCGTCTAAAACAATGAGCTTAAGAAGTTCAATCTCCGGAAGGTTATAGCAACCTTTTTGTTGTTTATTACATTTGTCTTTGCTTAGAAATATATATTTTGATTTGCCTGCAGTGTTCTAAAATTAATGAAATGCACATGATTGCTCTGGCATAGAAATATATGTTTTGGTTTGCCTAAAGTGTCCTAAAATTAATGAAAATTTCAGGATTGTTCAGCTGATTATTGAGCAAAACTGTGATAAGGATCAACCACATTTAGCAAAGATCATTAGAGTCTATGCTCCATTTTGGTTTTCAATTGCCAAATGTCCGCCACTTACATTTAAGCTTGTAAATTTGCTCGGGAACAAGTCATCACAGAAGATTGCTCTTCCATTTCGGTCCAGAAAGAGCAGTGAGGTAACTTTTGGCGAAATAACTGAAGAGGAAATATATGAAGGTCATACAATTGCGTCTGCTCTGAACTTTAACTTGCTGGGACTTGCTGTATCAATCAATCAATCTGGCATGGAACAGCGCTTTGGGCCCATTAAAGATCTTTCAGCATTGGGTGACATGGTAACTATCACTGCAATGTAGTAATCAAATCAGCAATTTTAACAAACATTCTCCTATGAATACTTTTTCTCTTTTGGTTGTAAGGATGGATCACTGGATCTCTATGCCTATGATGGTGATGATAACTGCTTGCGGCTTTTTGTGTCTACAAAGCCATGCCCGTACCAGTCTGTTCCCACAAAGGTACTTTGGCTATTCACTGGATTTACTAGCCTTCTTCTTGATGTTCTCAACACATTATTGTTTTGTAGGTAATATGTATCCGACCATTCATGACCTTTACAAACAGAATTGGTCAAAACTTGTATATAAAGTTCAACAATGAAGATCAACCAAAACTCCTCCATGTATCAGATTCAAGAATTTCCTTTGTATATCGACAAATGGGCAGCACTGATAAACTCCAGGTCTGTTGTCTGAAGAATTTCAGAAATTCCTGATTATTTTGTTTCTCATCATATTAATTTTGCATTTTAGTGCTATGCACTATGTCAATTCTGATTGGTGAATAAAAATATATTTCAATACTATTTGTTTTTTTATTTTTCCTTAGTTTTGCCAGTATCTATAGTAAGTTATTTTGGCTATGGAAGTGATTTTGAAGAGATTTATGTTATCATATCTCAAAGGAATGAAGCATGTTTATATCAATATTAGATTCTTTTTATGTTCTTACCCATCACTACATGTACTTAAACATTTACGATGAGAAATATGAATCATCTCTCTAGTACCTTCTGGGAGCAAGATGCATTTGTGATTCCTCTTTCAATTCACATGTTTACTTTGCAAGTTGATGTCATGAAGACTAATTTTCTTATAGCAGCGAGTCATTGTAAATTTTTTGAAATGCATTGCAAGATATATGTCATTCTCCAGGAGTAAAAAATTCGTGAGTGTTTGCTCACAAAAAATTCGTGAGTGTTTGCTCACACCTAAAGGTTTCAATAAAATGAACAATTTTTCATAAAACTATAATGGGGTTTATACCTTTTGTTATCTTTCGGTCTCTTTCCACCTACTTTCTTGAGCCCACATCACATGTTGCGTTCTTGAATCAGTTTTATCCTTTTTGTCTAATAACACGTGCTAGTTTTATAGGTACGCTTAGAAGACACAGATTGGTCATATCCTGTTTCGATTACAAAAGAAGACACAATATTTCTAGTTTTGAGACAAAATGGGAAACAGAAACTTTTGAGAACAGAAATACGGGGCTTTGAAGAAGGATCACGTTTTATTGTTGTATTTCGCTTGGGGCCACCTGATGGTCCTATCAGGTATCATACCGCAGAATACTTGACTCAAAAAAGTTGCATACTTTGCTGTTGTAGGTTTTAATCGCTAGACCTTATTCTTACAGGATTGAGAACAGGACAACTGACAAGACAATAAGCATTCGCCAGTCAGGATTTGGTGAAGAAGCTTGGATTAAGTTGGACCCTCTTTCAACAACAAACTTTTCTTGGGAAGATCCATATGGACATAAAGTTATTGATGCCAAGACTGAAAGTAATAGTAGAGTTGGTTTTTGGAAGCTTGATTTGGAAAAGATAGGGGGATCTTTTTCAGAAGAAGATGAAGTAGGATTGCAGTTCCATGTTATGGATTTGAGAGATATCAAGGTTGCAAGGTTCATGAATTACTGGAGTCCAACATCAAATGAAGAAACTAAATATCTTATTCCTACCCAAAATTTGCAAAATTCTCAGATATCGAGGGAAATGAAGAGTAACACCACTTCTATCGAGCTTATAGTTGATTTGGCTGTAGTTGGGATATCTGTAGTGGATCATAGGCCGAAAGAACTGTCCTACCTATACTTCGAGAGAGTTTTTCTATCGTACTCAACTGGTTATGATGGTGGGACAACTAGCAGGTTTGCTTTGTGATTCCCAAAGAGATTCTTTTCTTAATAATACATTGTTGCTGTCATTAAGGGATAGAGTGAGAAAAATATTTCTCTTATAATGACACAGGATTCTGGTAAACAAAAGCTTTTAGCTATTAGTTGAAAGTATTATAGGATATTGCATAATGGAGAGGAAATGAGTGATTGTTTAGATTTAATGAGTGTTTTTGTGTCAGGCTAAAGATCATTCTGGGCCACCTTCAGCTCGACAATCAACTTCCTTTAACATTGATGCCCGTGCTTTTGACACCTGATCAAATCAAAGACATGAATCATCCAGTATTTAAGATGACAATTACAATGCGCAATGAGAACACTGATGGAATTCAGGTGTACCCATATATATACATACGGGTACTGCTTCTAAATCTTTTGTATTGTTTGAAGATTGTGTTAAAATGTGCTGAAGGGAGCATAAAGCACTTAAAGTCTAATGAATATTTTAATACACTGATAGGTAACTGACAAGGTTTGGAGGCTTAATATTCATGAACCAATCGTCTGGGCGGTAGTAGACTTCTATAATAATCTCCAGCTAGCTCGTCTCTCTCAAAGCTCCAGTGTCACACAAGTGGACCCAGAGATACATATCGAGTACAATCATACTTGCTTTACTTATTTTTCCTTTGGAAACTAGTTATTTGTTTACACCTTTTCCAAGTATGTTAATTTGCATTTGGAACAATGAGTAATTTGATTAAGGGGAAATAAGTTTATTGATATCAAGTAAACCAAAGCTTTGTCTTTGGTTAGGTACACTAATGTGCATTGGTTTTTCCTGATCTTTGTAGGTTAATAGATGTTTCAGAAATAAGATTAAAATTGTCTTTGGAGACGGCACCTGCCCAAAGACCACATGAGGTTCTTGGCTTA
This sequence comes from Erythroxylum havanense, assembly GCA_024752395.1. Taxonomy (NCBI): domain Eukaryota; kingdom Viridiplantae; phylum Streptophyta; class Magnoliopsida; order Malpighiales; family Erythroxylaceae; genus Erythroxylum; species Erythroxylum havanense. Next base: position 24,180,980 of record JANTNU010000004.1, read on the forward strand.
TGGAGCCCAGTATTGTCTGCTGTTGGAAATGCTCTCAAACTTCAGGTCAGATAACCTCCTTTAAATGTAATAATAGGTTAATCACGTCCCTTTTTGTGGCATTGAGAATAAAAGGAAAAGGGTACCATGTCTTGATTAAAATACAAGAATTTGCTGGAGCTGGCCCTTGATTTCTGGAGTTGTCAAGTAAATTTATGTTGTTGCAACTTGGTGACTGGTTGATTTTCTTGAGAAGTTGTCCTAATTCCAGAATGACATATATGGAATCCTTAAGCAGTTGAGGATTTGTTGTGAATTGAATTATTAATGAGGCACAAAGAATATCTTAGCCTTGCTTTTATCATATTCACTAGACTACCGGTCAGCTTCCTATTCATGCATGTAAATGTTAGTTCAGACAAACACTTTGCTTTAGGACAATGACCTAGAAATAAAATTGTTTCCAACTCAAATATATTGGCAGTATGTCACTTTCATTCCGAAATTGATACTAAGAGGAATGAAATTATTACGAACTTGAGATTCAAATTTTGGTTTTTGCAATCCAGGTGCATCTAAGGAGAGTAATGCACAGAAATAGATTCATGCGGCAAAGTTCTATTATTCCTGCCATTACAAATCGAATTTGGAGAGATCTAATTCATAATCCATTACATCTAATATTTTCTGTGGATGTGCTTGGGATGACAAGCTCAACATTGGCTTCTCTTAGCAAGGGCTTTGCTGAACTTTCTACTGATGGACAGTTTTTACAGCTGCGGTCCAAGCAGGTAAGCTTTTTTAATCACTTCAACTAAAGATGAGTACCATTTGGTGAACCTATTGGTTAATAATAATTGATGTGAGATCAGGTAGGGTCAAGGAGAATAACTGGGGTGGGTGATGGACTTATTCAAGGAACAGAGGCTCTTGCACAAGGTGTTGCCTTCGGTGTATCTGGAGTTGTGACAAAACCTGTGGAGAGTGCAAGACAGAATGGCCTCTTAGGGCTTGCTCATGGGCTTGGCCGTGCCTTTCTGGGTATTATTGCACAACCAGTTAGTGGTGCATTGGACTTTTTCTCGTTGACAGTTGGTGGAATTGGTGCAAGTTGTTCGAAATGCTTAGAAATTCTTAATAACAACACAACCTCACAGAGAATCAGAAACCCCAGGGTAATTCATGCTGATGGTATATTGAGAGAGTATTGTGAGAGAGAAGCAGTTGGGCAGGTATAATTCCTTCATCTTCTATTTGAGTTTCTTCACATTGAAACATTTTGAGCTAAAAATTTTAGCTGTATGGAAAATAAGTAGAAGGATATATTACTGAACAATAAGTTTTTCATCTTTGTGCTTCGTATAAGAGCTTTTTGATTCTTTAATCACCTTATAACCATCCCCCATTGTCTTGTTAGTATTGTGCAACTACAGATTTCATTCATATTCAGATAGCTAGTTAATTAAATTTCAAGCTTTGTATTTCAAGTTTCATGATGTTTAAGGCTTCCATCACCTCCAACATCACATTCTTACATTACAGATTTCATTCATATTCAAATAGCTAGTTAATTAAATTCTGAGCTTTGTGTTTCAAGTTTCATGATGTTTAGGGCTTCCATCACCTCCAACATCACATTCTTACATTGAAGCTTGAAAATGTATGCACTTTCATTTTTGTTTTGTTTTCCTGCATAAAGTTTTCTTATGCAAATTTTGATGCTTCTTATATTAATAAAATGCTTATTTGTAGTTATTTTTTGTCTCCACACCATGATTTATCTATGTAAATTATCACTTTTTGGGAGCAGAAATGAGGTTTAAGACTGTTTGGCATATGTGCTAGTTTCATTTAGTAGCATTATTGTAGAGTTATAGAGCTCCTCACTACGTGAGGAACTGATTAAAAGCTGGTGTTTCAAAAGTGGTACTGTAAAGAAGTGGAACTTCTGTTTTTTTTTTTTTTCCTTTTTTTCGAAAATTAATAGATTTCATTATAAATATATATATACAATCTAGAGGACAAAAAAACTAGTATAATCCAAAGTATCTAGATTTAAGAGATTTGTAGTTCCTATTAATCGTCTACATCTTGAGATCGAGGGAAACTTGCGAGACCACTTAAACCAGTATTACTCCAATCCCCATGGCTAACATGGCCAATCTGCAGTGTAGGAAAATGGCCTGAAAAACCATCTCACTGCTTCTACTTTCTTGTTTGAATACTCTGCAATTGCGCTCTTTCCATTTGTAGTCTGATCCTGTTATGCACTAGTCTGACCTCCTCAACTTTGAATTGCTTATTTTTTATTGTTTTTGCACATTTGAAAGAAATTATATACAGAAATCAATCCTCCAATGCTCTGATAAGATTTGCATCTTGGTAGATAGGGATTTACTCATACATTCAAATGTTCGGACCAAACCCTGATTGTTATTAACCAAACCCTGATTGTTATTCTCGTGCTTCGCATAATGTCCTGAGTTCTTCCTCCTCTACTTTCGATAATTTCTCCATCATCAAAGTGGAAGATCATTATCTTCAAATCACAATTCTCTCACTAGGCTATTATGCTTTTATGTGGAGAAGGGTCTTTTGATATTATGCACCGACTAGGTAGTGTTTCTGTTAGGATGATTATCTAGGAAAATGGTTACAAATTATCTAGTCAGAATGCTATTTCTTAAGTTTATCGTTGTAAGATAATTGTGTTGTAGTATATTGACACTTTCCCGGGTTTTTGCTTGTTTTTCAGATGATGCTTTACCTAGCTGAAGCCAGTCGACATTTTGGTTGTACAGAGATATTCAAAGAGCCCTCAAAATTTGCATGGTCTGATTACTATGAAGATCATTTTGTTGTACCTTATCAGAGAGTTGTTCTTGTAACCAACAAGCGCGTCATGTTGCTGCAGGTTTGACAAAGGATTCCGTTACATGCCTTAGATGATTTCTGATGATAAGATCCAAATAGTAGTACTGATTACTTTATTACCCAAATCATCAATGTTGTGGCTAATTTGGATTCCCTTCTGCTTGTAACCAGTGCCCCACCATGGACAAGTTGGATAGAAAACCTTCAAAGATCATGTGGGATGTGCAATGGGACGAACTGATGTCTTTGGAGTTGGCAAAAGGAAGCTTTCAGCAACCTTCTCATCTACTTCTTCATCTAAAAAACTTTAGAAGATCAGAAGCTTTTGTTCGAGTTATAAAGTGCAATGTTGAGGAAGAATCAGAGGATAGAGAACCACAAGCTGTTAAGATCTGTTCTGTTGTTTGTAGAATGTGGAAAGCACATCAATATGATACAAGATGCTTAGTTCTCAAGGTCATGTTTCCTTCTCAGTTTCTGTTTATTTTATTGAACTTATACATAATTCTGATGTATAAGTTCTGATGGTATTCTCGACCAACAGGTTCCTTCAAGCCAGAGACGTGTCTATTTTGCATGGAGTGAAGCAGATGGAATAGACAAACAGACCCTAAATAAAACCATCATCAGTTCAAGAAAGCTATTTTCATTGGGTTCAACGTCTGATGAGCAAAGATTTGTGAAACATAGCGTCAATTTCTCAAAAGTTTGGAGCAGTGAACAAGAATCCAAAGGCCGATGCAAACTGTGTAGGAAGCAGGTAATTTTGTTACTTGTTTATTTTCATTATTTTGTTTCACTCACTTATAAATGCTAACATTTTTAACATTTTCCTACAATTGCTCATTTGGAAATTAACAAGGTCTTGGAAGATGGTGGATTGTGTACTATTTGGCGTCCCATTTGTCCTGATGGGTAAGCAATTGCTTTATTTTTAAATCCAAATAATATAATGATTGCTGACACTGCCTTATTTATTATCTCAAGAGTTGTTTCCACTCTTTTACTATTTGGTTGTCTAGTGTTCCTATGTTTATAAGCTGCTGCAATCAATATGATGTGAATACAATGGGTTGTTCAGACCTAATATATGTAGTTTATGGCAGTTCTGGATGGTGGCATCAAAAATATCCTACTTAGATAAAATGAGGCATAAACTATTAGAAGTTTTTTATGTATTGCATTCTTTTGTCATCAATGATAACTCGAGTGAAACCACCTTTTAGTTTCATGCTTTCCCTTGTTAAGTTAACAGAGTAATCTAATGTATTGAGTGGGAAATGCATCTGTTCCTCCCAGGTATGTGTCAATTGGCGATGTAGCTCATGTTGGCGACCATCCCCCAAATGTTGCAGCAGTTTATCGTAATTTTCATGGACTCTTTGCACTCCCTATGGGTTACGACTTGGTAAGGAAGTTACTCAGTTTGCCACCATCGTTGATTCATTCTCTTCCTAGGTTGTGGTCCAGTTTAGCTTTTATCGTACTTCTCTTTTTCCAGTTATAAACTACGTTAATTTAGGAGTTGTATTAATAGTTTAATACACTTGGTCAGTAAACAGTTTGATGTTTAGTTTAATATCCTTCTGAAGAACTTAATGTTTACTCTACTATAAACATAATTGAGTTTTGACTTTGAGAAAATGTATATACAGATATGGAGAAATTGTGTGGATGACTATAAGGCTCCTGTATCAATCTGGCATCCAAGGGCTCCAGATGGTTATGTTGCTCCTGGATGCGTTGCAGTAGCCGGTTTCATGGAACCAGAACTTGATTTGGTACACTGTGTGGCAGAATCTGTAGTTGAGGAAACAGAATTTGAAAATCAAAAGATCTGGTCAGCTCCAGATTCATATCCATGGGCATGCCATATATACCAAGTGAAGAGCGATGCACTCCACTTCGTTGCTTTAAGGCAAAAGAAGGAAGAATCCGCCTGGAAGCCCACAAGGATTCTGGATGATCATCACCACCATCCAGAAGCTTAGATTAGTGTTAATACCATTTCACAAAATCTAGAATGACCTGTAAATTATAATAGGCAATTTTTTTTAATAAAAATATTATCTTATTATTGTCAAATTTCAAACTCGTGAAGTATAGTGAGTACATTTGATTCATTTTATAGTTTTCATGAAGTATCCATTTCTTAATTTATGATGTTTGAAAGTTAATTTCTTGTCTATTTGACTTTTGCTAAGCATTTGTGCACCCAGAGACCTAAACTTTAATTTCAGGATCAATCTGGTGAAAGAAAGATACCAGTGCCATGACTATGAACCCCTTTTCAGCGTCTTCTACCCTTTGATCTTTTTCATTAATTAGATCAACAAAGCAAACTAAGTGAAACGAGAGGAAGAAAAATTAGTTCTTTTTTAGTCTATTACACTTGAAGAGCTCTCATGGAATATATTAGTGTCGTGGAACTTGAGTTAATTTTTACCAATAATAACAAATTAACCTCACCACTAGTGAAACTTGGATTAATTTTTAGCAATAATAACAAATTTATCTCGAGCACTATTTTCTAGGTAAATAGAGTGTGAATAATTAAACTGAAAAATTACATAAGGTAAATTCTCAAGAAAAACTGAAGGGTTTACAAATAGTGTCACTTAATCTCTTAAACAAAATTTTACTAGACATGTAATTTAATAGCATAATAATTCACTACAATTATACCTGAAAATAACTATTAAATAGACAAATAAAGAACATCAAAATTTAATGAAGTTTAGCTAATTATGCCTACTTTTTCGAACACAAATAAATTGATATTTAACTATTTTCAAGAAAGAATACAAGTGAAATATTACAAAAAAGTGAAGGAAAAATAATTTTTTTAAGATGAATTAACTAAAGAGGAGAGGTTCCTTTTATGGTTTTAGAAACCTCCACTATTCCCACACATTTACGACGTGGGATTGTGGAACGAGTCATAATATTTGACCATTCAACAAATCTTCACCTTGGCGAATTCTACTTTTTCAAATCTTGCACAAATCACATTTTTAGTAATGTCTTTAAATACGCTTCAAAGCGCCCATTTTCAAATTTTAGCAATATTGATCAAGTCCAAACAATGTTGGAATTTAACTGTAATCACCACGTGTTTGGTTGAACTTTTGGAGGATAGAAAAGTACTTTTTTCACCACAAAAGCTACGAAATAACACCATGAAATTTCAATAAGACCAGTGCATCTATAAGAAGCACATTGACATTGATTTGATTATGAAAAGTTATAAACAAGGACAAATTCGATGCCAGTTACAAGTTCAACTCTAAGGTTGGTTTGCTTTGTTTCTCTTATATATAAACTTAGCGAAAGACCAATGTTGTTTACTTCTATATATGGTGTTAGTTATATTCTGTAACCTTACTCCTTAAATTATTCCTTCATTCGAATCAACATTATAGGCTTTAATTCATTCTCTTGAAATGACAAAGCTTCACTCCTTACAGAAAGATCCATCATTACGTCATTAAGAGTTTCTTTAAACTCATTTATTCTACTCCTTGTTAATGGTCCTCCAGTGTTCTTTAATAAATTTCTAGCTTCTTTCAGTGCTTTATTTGAACCTTTTGCATTTTGTTGAAGCCTCTTTAATTGGCTTCCTTACTTTAAAAATTGTGTATTTTAAGTAGATACTTGAGTCTTATCATTGTCCTTCTACTGAAAAAGAATTGTCCTTAAATTAGCATCTTCATCTACAAAACCAAAAAGCATTTAAGCTTGGTTCAACAATAAATCTCTTACATTTCCCACTCTCGCTATCAAACTCACTCCTGTTTGAATTATTCTCAAATGTTTGCTCTAGTTTCTTTCTCCTTAATATCTCTGTTAATATCTATAAACTTGCTTTAGTGAAAATAGAGCAATGGTGATCGATTTTATATTCCTGATAAAGGAATATTTATTGTTGTACCCATCATGTGTAGCTATTCTATTAAATGACAAAAGAAAATAAGATTGTAACTCGTTTTGTATAAGCAAAGCTTCACATTACACCTCATACTTGTACCTTCCATTTGAGAAAAAAAAAAAACTAATACTTGCTTTGTTACTCAGAATCTTTCCACTCTCATTCAACAATTGTAGATTGTATTGTTCATGGTGTTTTGTATTTGATAACTCTAACCTCTCCACTATCTCCACGTTAGTTACATTCTTACAATTTCCTCTATCTACGGTTATACTAGATAGAACACCTTGTATAGAAGAGATTGTCTTCTTGTTCATTCACATCATCCTTTCTCGTATACATACTCAATGCCTTCCTAGTAACCAACACCCTCCCCTCTTTATATCTCTCATTATACTAATTATCGCTAGCATCTTCCAAACCAGGCATATCCTCATTCGTTTTCTCTTCAATCTCAGACATATACCCTCCCTCTTACCTCTTGTTAAGTTATATGACTTCTCTCCAGGCACTCTATGTACTTGACATCTTGATTCTTAATTGTTGAAGAGGAATTAATTTTAGCTCTCTCTAATTGACACACACTTTTGATTCAGTTACTTCATATTTTAGCTTTAAAGTTTTTTCTTTTTCTGTACTCTATGGTTTGCTCCATGATGAAGAACTTTTATCGGAAACATCCAAGTAGTTAAAAGACTTACCTTTTAGTTGTCTTTCTACCTTTATAGCCATGAACTACATCTTCCAATTCCATGTAATGATATAGCCTAAGAATATTGACAATTTATAGGTTTAGTGCATAAATGAGACGAGCCATTGTTACTTCTCAATCCTCCTCCATATTCATTCTAGCCATGACAATCTGCATCTTCTATGGCACTCCTCTATACGTTTAGAAACCTGAGTTAACATTTGCATTCATTGATAGAGATCCCTATAATATTGACAATTTATAGGTTTAGTGCATAAATGAGACGAGCCATTATTAGTTCTCAATCCTCCTCCATATTCATTCCAGCCATGACAATCTCCATCCTCTTATGGCACTCCTCTATACTTTTAGAAACCTGAGTTATGTTTGCATTCATTGATAGAGATCCCTATAATATGGACAATTTATAGGTTTAGTGCATAAATGAGACGAGCCATTATTACTTCTCAATCCTCCTCCATATTCATTCTAGCCATGACAATCTCCATCTTCTTATGGCACTCCTCTATACTTTTAGAAACCTGAGTTAACGTTCGCATTCATTGATAGAGATCCCTATAATATTGTAGTGCATAAATGAGACGAACCATTATTACTTCTCAATCCTCCTCCATATTCATTCTAGCCATGACAATCTCCATCTTCTTATGGCACTCTAGCCATGACAATATCCATCTTCTTATGGCACTCTATACTTTTAGAAACCTGAGTTAACGTTTGCATTCATTGATAGAGATCCCTATAATATTGACAATTTATAGCTGATACATCTTATGACTAAGGGAAAGCTGATACTAGAGAAAAGGAGCATCTAGCTCAGATGGAGACTGTTCACTAATAATTCTGTATATCTATGTATATAATCATTCATAAACATAATCAGCGTCTGCATGCAGATATATAATCAGTCATCTGATTCCCAAATTCCTTCATCTCAGGTTTTATTTTTTTGAGAAGTTTGTGAAATTGGTCGAAGTTTGAAATTCATTCCATCGTCATTTTGGAACCAAAAAGATTGTAGAATTGAAATATTGGAGTTCAACTCCATGGAACTAAGGGATAAAAGATATGCCAATGCTTTGACAAAATGTGCAAAGTCTACCAATGTACAGATACTGGAACGTTTGAGTTGGAAACTAGTTTTGGATAGGCAGTTGAAAATTCACAATATCAAGAAGGAATTAAACGAATTGTTGCAGGAATCACACGACTAGCATATGAGACTAGAAATTGGTGTCAAAAGAAAATATCACATCTTCTAATTTAAAAATATCACATCTTCTAATTTAAAATTCAAACTTACAAAGCAGATCAATATAGGATGCTGAAACACGTATGTATTGTAAAATCCCAAACTGAAATCCTAAAAGAATAGGAATTCCAACTAAATTTCTCGAATAAAATCAATCATACTCAAAGGTTTTCTCCTTCCCTAATGAACTTGAATCTTAAAGGAAGTAAGACTATAAAAGAACTTGTATCAAATATCATTCTAATAAAGAAAAGTTAGCATACTAGAACTTATAGAAAATAACTTGTTAACCCTCTACTATTATTGTTTAACACCAAATTCCATTCTTCATCAGTCAACAAATTAAGCCTTGGGGTTAAGTGCTATGTCCTACGTTGTTTCTAATATAAACTAAGTCGTTTCGCATCAATTTATACAAGTTGATTCTATATCTTGAAGAAGTGGAGGGAGCAACTCAAAGCTGAATTTAACACTACTTTAACATGTGAATAATTTGAAAATACATCCTCATCCAAAGTTTATAACCCTAATTTTGTTTCTTTATGGTTTCTCCCTTGCACTTAGCCACAAACAAAGGAAGATCTCCGTCATCTGCTATCTTGCTATTAGAAATGTTAGTATGAAAAATCAGCACTTAAAGAAAATGCATTTCTCTAGCACTCTGTTTTCAGTATCTTATTTCCACACTTTCTACTTGCTGATACGATTGAAGGTATCAATGAAAGGAAAAACAAAAGCTGATATGGTCTTTTGATAGCAAAGTCAATAACAATTTTGATAATGCCACTCAAATCTAGTTTAGTGTTGTTATTTCAACGTGACTTGAGAATTTTAGACTATAGCATCCTGTGGATTCAAGAGCATAAAATATATTAGTTGTAAAAAGGTGCTTCTTTCTGTATTTATTTGACGTCATATAGGATATTGCAGTACTCTTTTCCCCACTATAAGTTGCAGATACAACACTAGCGAAATTTTGTAGGAAAGTAACCAATGAGACTTTATGCACTTAGGTTCATTAGTTTACAAGAAGTGGTGCTTTTAGTTCTCTAACAACTATTCATGTGTTCCAAACGGTAGTAGTAAGAATCAAGTATACAATCCAGACATAAAAGTCAATTTAAGGTTGTTAAGATTGTTTTCACTAATATGCTACGTGGAGTTTAATCTCACTTGTTTACGGAATGTAATATAACTAGCCACGGTTTTCACAATCTGTTCATTACACAAAATGTACAACAAATCATAAGTAAACCAACACAAGCAGAAGCACGTTTTGTTATCTCTCAAGAAACAATTGGTGCCATGTTAAACAGAATAATTAGCACCTTTTCAGCACGAATGAACAACTTTTAAAGCAATAGCTCTAGAAAGGAGCTCTGTAACCCACAAACAAAAGTCAGCATCCTAACCATCCCATTCTCACATTCCCAAGACAAAGATCATGTAAGAACACTCGATACATTTTTTGCTGCAGATGTTACATAATCCTTTGTCAGCAAAGTATGAGCATGTCCAACATCCTAATTTTGAGCAAGATAGCTTAAAAGGCAGAAGCATTCCTGACCCAAGGAAAAGGATGGAACTGTTTTCTTATCTCAAGTTGATGCCGACAAGCTTGATCTAAGCACATGAACATGCAATTACCTGGATCAAATTTCCATTATTTATCAGATTTATATGTGCATCAGTTTTTGAGTCGCTTTTGATCCCATTCTTACCAAATTCATTAAATTAAAAAAAAAAAAGTCAAAAGCCATGTGAACTGAATGACTTAGCATAATGTTACAGACTATTAGCAGTAATCCATTAAGGAGAAAGGGTAGGGAAGAAGAAGAAAAAGAGAGGAAGTACCAACTGATTAGAACTCAGGAGGAATGTGGTGAAGAATCAGCGACGGAGTTTCCGCGGCGAAGATTGTCAATCAAGTCGCCAAGCTCCTTGCGAGCTGATTCTCTTCCAAACATGAAACCATACCTGAGCAATTCCGCTCATCAAAAGCTTCAATCTCGAGAACTTTAACAAAAAAAAGAAGAAAATCAGAGGGAAATTTACCAGAAGGAAACAGCAGAGAATACACCCGCAGTAGCAATTGTTTGAATGAGAGTAAACGATTTCTGCATTTCGTCTCCTTCTCTACAACCTTAGAAGCGGGTTCGAAGTTCCTTTCAGTTCAAGTTTACGGTGGAATGCGGTACGTTACCAACTTTTGTTAATTATCGGATACTCTCGCAATTATTACGTAAGAATTTATTATCAGTCGTTAATCGTTATATAATCTATTCTTTTTTTTTTGTATTAAAGGGAAAAAAACCAGCTTACATAACAAGGCGAGAGAAACAAATTCTCGATATATCCTATAAAAGGATTACATGACACCCAATGGGTGGATCAGCAAAATAAGTGGGTCCGAAAGCGAAGTTCTCAGCATAGGACGTTAGTCAGTCAGCACATCGGTTGCGCTCCTGGTATACATGTCGAGGTATCACAGTCCAATTCCGTGTATACAATTCATGGATCCCCTGAATGATGGAATTGAGAGTCATAGCCTGGCTGCTAGAGGAGGAGAGGAGGGTGAGTGCTACTTCCAAGTCCACCTCGAGCTCAATCCTACGGTAGCCGAGATCTCACGCAATTGTGTAAGGCCTGTGTATATTCCCCAGAGTTCTGCTGACACTGGTGAACACCAACCTAGATTGTGTATGAAGCCCCCAAGCCAATGGCTGCATTGTCCCGGAAGAGGCCTCCAGCGGTGGCTGAAGAAGATAGCCATCTGAGAAGCTGTGCATGTCGTGATCGTTGTACCGTAGCACTGCAGCTAGCCCAGGCAAGAGACTGGGAAACTTAACCTACATAACATACCACAATAGAAACGGGTGAGTATGGCCACAAAAAATGAGCATAAAAAATGGACTTATTGCGCCTACCCTATAAAAACCAGCAGGTGACTCCGAATAAAATGGACCACTCGTGCCCAAACACCCGGTGATGCTGTTGAAGGTTGGTGTGGATCCACTGTCTGGATGGTAAGTTGAAAAGCTCGCAGGGAAATGAGTGGGGAGGGAAGGCAGTCCACACATGACGGGTTTTGGCGTAGTCGCGCAGTGCATGGAGTGAGGATTCGTCAAGACCGCAGTGGGGACAAGAGCTATTCATTGTGAGGTGTCGACGGGCCCGATGCTGGTTGGTGAGAAGCCCGTCATGAGCTAGATGTCAAAGAAAGGAACGAACGCATTGTGGGCCAAGCCAACGCCATAGTGCCTGCCAAAGGTTAGTGGCTGCGTCGTCGACATGATTCACGATCGAGGAGTACATGGAAGCGATAGTGAAATGGCCAGTGTCATATAGTGTTGGACCCCGAACTTTTCTCAAGTTTGTGAATTGTAATGTCTGACATTTAAAGAGGACATTGAGGTGACTTAGTCATGTGTAAAGGAAAAGAAATTTATGAATTTAAATGGTTATGTTTAAGGTTTTGGGTGAACAATGCTAGTTTGGACAAATTAAGGTGATATTTTGAGGTTAGTACATGGAATGAGTTAGATATTTTCCGAGTATGGTTCAGTATGTCTGACGATATTTTGATCGGTGTTATTGGAGGAATCGAAATTTAATTCAGTTCTGAAGATTTTGAATTTATGAATTGAGGTATTAAAGTTATAAGAATA
>JANTNU010000004.1:24335057-24345802 GCA_024752395.1 Erythroxylum havanense
ATGTCCAACATTTGATTAGACTATAATCAAGTAGCTTCACTACAAGTTACAAATCCTAGACTTAGGCATTCATAAACTATAGCTAAACTACAGATTAAGCTACTTCCCTTTGAAGCTCAGTAAACTCCAACCGTCACTACATCTTCGGAAGAAAATAAATGTCTAACCACGCATTACAACCGGAAACTTCACAACTCATAATGAATCCAAGCTACTCATGGTGGAGTCGACGATAGAAATGAAAGAATAAACCTATGCAACAATTGTCCCCAGGGAACCCCGAAGGGAACCCTGGGTAGTAAGGTCATGATTCTCTCTTCTTTTGTCTGTCTCCTCTCTCTGTCTGAATGCTCGATCCCCTAGTTGATGGAATATTGATGTATATATATGTCGGCACTCTCCACTCGTTCAAAAATAGGTTTCTCAACTTTACTCAACTTTAAGTATCTCAACTTTAAATATCATAAAGTGAAGTATGATATTTACTCAACTTAAATATCATACTTCACTTTATTAGCAATGCAGGGTACTCAACTTTAAGTATCTCAATAATTTGACAATAGTAATCCATTAATTCGCCCTGTATGCAAACTCCACTATTTATTGTTCCTATGCTATGACCATGATATTTTGTATGATATTTGTATCCATTAATAAAATATACTGAATACGATTTAACAATTTGCAGAGGCCCCTTCATAAGATCACATATGATCTTGTTCTTTATTGGATTTTCTAAAGCCTACACAAAAAATATCATACAAATAGTATAATGTCATTTGAACACTTAAATCTTATAGTTTAATCATTTCAATATTTGTAAGTGAAAACTTACATATTTCTCGAACTATTGAGGAAAGTTTCTTATAACTTCTTTATTGATATCATCTTGTGTTTTGTCGGGCATTAGCTCTCGTAACAATTCCTCGTATAATCTAAAAACATTATTATGTATTTTAGTTATGAATAACACTAAATTTCAAAAGCTAAATGATCAATTTCAACTTACTGCATAAAAAGGTTGAACTTCTTCACAGTTCAATAAAATGTAACCATAGGCAACCTTAATTTCTTCCTTTTTTAACAATCTTCTTGTTAAACATTCATATGTTCATCCAAGATATGTGAAAATGGATAAGTTACCATCAGCATTACTCGTTCCTCCCTCATCGTCATTACGAGAAACTTTTCTTTCTCTTGTGTGAATATGCGGCTCAAAATAATGTGAAAAAATGTACTAGCTTCCTCCACTAAATAAGAATTACATATTGAACCTTCAACTCTAGCCTTGTTTTTACATTTTTCTTCAAGTGATGCAAAAACCTGTATTAGCATATATGGTTATTACAATTTAGTTATTAAAACATGTTATTACTTCAATTATAATCATTTTTGTTAAATTACCTCTCAAACAGATACATCCATCGATATTGAACTAGATCGGCTAGTTTTACCTCATATGCTAAATGCACATATCGATGCTCCATACAATCAAAGAAGCTTGGAGGGAAAATCCCTTCTAACTTGCACAAAATTACTGAAATTTTCTTTTCTAATTTTTCAATTTCAGCCAACTTGATTCAGATGATGTTAAACTTTTGAAAAACAAACCTAATTCTATTATTACTTCCTATACCTTATTCGGTGGCAACTCCTAAAATACAATTGGATTAGTCATAAATAATTACCATTATTTTATCATATAATTGAGTCTAAAGAACTTTTTTAAAAAAGTAGCGTAGACTTCTGTTCCAATCCCAATCCCAACGTATCTGACACTCTGATCGTTCGGTCATTAATAGTTAAAGACTTGAGGCCCATTTTCCCAAGAAGGTAGGTCATCTTCCATTTCACTTTGTCGGTTATTTTATGACTTTTCATTGTTGATCTCTCCATCTCTGTCTCTCCAAATTTATCAAATATAACGATTAATTTGACTCATTCCAATTTTTGAAAAAACAACGTTCCTATGATATTATTCCAATTAATTAATTATTTTCTTAAATTATTGGAAGAAATCAAATAAAACTTCACTAGCATTTTAAGATCGGCGAAATGTGAACAATACATATCTCCTTCTATTCATATCTGCTGATAATTATATCACGTACTATGAGTTTGATCCAATAATTAAATAAGTCACCTCAGTATTTTGAACTCACATTGTATTGGAAGAAATTTTTTATTTCTTTTAATTCTTAAATCAGTATAAGCTTCTTTTCATTTAAAAAAAAAACTCCTTAAATTTAACTGAAATATTTTTAAAAATTAATTAAAATATAATTAAAATTTTTGAAGAAATATTCTATTATATGCTTAAATTTATAAATTATGATCCGAGAAATACAATCAAATGTACTCTGACTCCACACATTTTTTCCATCAACCCAAAAGCTGAATTTATTGACTGGACTTATATTTGTCTAAGGCTCGCTACAGTTATGAGGTTAGGCTGGCGAAAATGTCAACAGGATGGCCTGTCCTCTCATCAACTTGATTACCCGTAGGTTCTTAAGTTGACTTTTCAATTCCTTTCATTCCATTTTATTATAAGTTTATTACCCTGTTCATTCGTTTATTTGAAACTTTGAGGTTCATATTATTCTTTGTAACTTTTAGTTATGTCATAACATTAATAACTGATATTTCGTAACTTTCTTTAGTTTTCATTTATTGTTGTATAGTCCCTACAAATTACTCGCCACTGAAGGAAGGCTTTTTACGAGTAAGTAACATTGGATCATTGAAAATGTTTATTAACTTATTAACTAACAAAAATTATTTAACTCACTTAAAATTTATGGAGGCGAAGGGGTGTACAATTATATTTATGAAAAGGAAATGACGCTCCAACACAACACGAAATCTTCTTTTTGCTTCTCATTTTGTTTCTCAACGGGGTAAAGTGCCAAGAAGATAAGTGGTGAGAAGATAATGAGCACGAGATGAGCAGGCCGTTCCTAACGATTTTTACACCCCGAATGAACCAACAAAAGGCCCTGACAATATACAAATAGGTATTGTTTAAAAAAAATACAAAATTCAATACTCTTATTATTAGCTTTCTTCGATTAAAATGTTATTTATTTTATTATCATAATTATCTTATTTTTATAATCATTATTTAACAGAGCGCTTGGTTGCCTATTTACTCTTAAATTTTTTAAATTTAACGCATTTGATACATATTTATACTTACTCAAATTGGTAACATTCTCATGAATATAAATCTTATCATAATTCTCATTGAAAAAGACCCATTTTTAACAAATTTATCGATAACTCATTTTTAGGATATTAATTATGTTACTTATTTTCGTCTTCTTTTTTTTTCCTTTTTCACTTCTAAGCAAATGCTTTTTAGGTAACATATATAAAATAATTATAACATAAATAAACTAGAAAAAGAAAAAAAACCACACATATATAGAACTAGAAAAAGTAGGTAGACCTAACAAAATAGCAATAACTGGACCATTTATTGCAAAGAAAAAAATAATGAGTCAAATTTAGTATCCTATATTAAAAATAAAAAATAAAGAGTAAAATTCTATAATAAAAGTTATCATATTCAAAATTCATTTTTGATTTTTAAAGTAATTCTAAAATATAAAAAATAACAATGATCCACTTTTCACCAAATAGGATAGAGAGTAACAACAATATCCACATTATATAAATAGCTAAACCAAATTTCATCAATAATTTACAAAATTAAATTTATAAATATAAAATCACTCAAACTCATAAATAAAAAATGTTAATTATAACTTAATAAATGAAAGAAATATAAATTGCAATTGAAGAAGAAAATAAGGTATAAAAACTATCAAGTATAATATATGTGAAATGAAAGAGATAAGGTTTACCAAATAAACGTCAATTCGAATTGAAATTGTACCTAAAATTACAATTGAAAAATATCATACATAATCAAATTGACAAATTTAAATTTACCTGGATTAAACTGCAATTGAAATAAGAAATAAAATAATGATAAATTATACCCAAAACTTAATCTAATTTTCAGTTTAAAAATAAAAAATTCAACTCAAATTGAAAATTTTATTATACTCATAATCAAATTGCAAATTTTTACTTAGTCTTTAGATCAACGGAGCTATTGAGAAAATCTAAAATGTAAAGTAAAAAAATTTTAAAAATATGACACTTTGAGAGAATAAATGAGATGCTTTTCTTACCTAGATGGGAATGATGTTGGTGTAGGTTCCTTATTAGCTCCTCGTCCTAATTCTGCTTAGTGAATAGATCTTCTTCAGCCATTGAGCTTCCCCTAGAGACCAAACTTGGATTACCAGCTTCTTCTTCATTAATGCTTGAGTTTAGTGGATGTGTTCTAGAATTCACATTAGTTGAGTTAGATAAGTCCTATGAGATTGAGTTTCCTAATTGATTAGGTACTCTTACTGGTCAGTCTTGGTGAGCATTAGGTGCAAATTCATGAAGTTCAAAATTTTGAATATCTTCCCCGCCTCCTATTAGTTTCTAGTATTGACCTATAACCAAAAAAAATTCCAATGGGCCTCCATTGTTTAGCTTGATATTAGAGCTTCCAACTATAAGAAAGCAGGATATCATATTGAACTAGATCCCTAGCTTCATCAAGTTTCATTATTGGTAAGGTCTCTAGTAGTTCTTTTCTTACCTTAACACAAATGCAAGCATACCCCAACCTATCTAAGTTAGGACTATAAGAATCCATGCAAAGGGGCTTTCCTAAGGAGTTGGCCAAGTATCTTAGCCCCTCAACTACCTAGTATTTCAATGGAACTAAGTGGAAATTAATCCATAGAGGGATGACTTCAATTCTCCTCCTGTCTAGCTCTAAGTCAGGCATTCACTTTTTAGGAATATGGGATGTCCTCCTATATGCCATAAACCTAGTTCTATGATTTTAACTAGGACTATACCCTCTGCAAACATAAAGATAAAAGCCTTATTTTCAGCTAACAGGATTTTCACCAATCCAAGCTTACTCCACTTGGTTGAAGCCTAATTTGTAGTTGTGGTAAAGTAGGTCTCTTTCCCAGGAAGTAACCAATTAGTGAGGATGACTAGGAAGCAAGGGTGGGGTGGTCAGTGATGCCATTCACCAAAAGGCACTTGATATGGGTAAATGATATTTGTTTTCCCCATATTGGTTTTAGAATTTGTAATTGATTCCCTACCACTAAAACCTATGACTTAGTATGTCCCTTGATTTGATTAGGGATAAAGGAACTAAAATCCTTGGAGTGGAATTAGAAAGGATTTATCTACCAACCTAAGGAGGGTAGAAATATTTTCTTTAAAAAACTCATCTCGCCTGCATATATGACCACTAGACTCTTGGGTGAAGAGGTTGAGGCTCTACCTAAGTTATATGGCACTGGAGATTCCTCCATGAGGCAAAACCTCTAATTGGGAATAAGGAAGGAGGTACATCTCAAAATCCTTCCAAAAATATAAATTTGATTTGGGCTGAATGAGAGTATAACAGTAAATTAGTTAAAGAGAAGCCAGAAAATATTTCTCATAATATGTTCTCTTTCTTATAATTTTTATTTCTTATTTATTATATACCAGTTTTTAATGGTTTAATAGTGATTAAACCTTTAAACCTTAAACTTCCCTTTTACTAGTTTGATGTCTGATTCAATTTTTAAAACATTAGTTTTTAATATTTTTCTAATGGCAAGTTGGAATCTTCCATTACATCTGTAAGAGAATTGTGAGCTCAATTCCAATCACTTTTGAGGCATCTTTGGCTTTCAGTGAGTATCAACTTGTTGTTCCAATTCTAAGTTTCTTAATAACACTATGGATCACCAAACATAATCCTAAATTACTTGTAAGATGAGTTCTGGCATAACTGTGTAAATGCCAGATAAATAACTTCCTAAATTTGCATCATAGTATAAAAAATGCATTTGCTAATGCAAAATACTAGTTGTATTTAATGATTAATCATTTTTTCCAATTAATATGCCTTTTTGTACACGATACTCAAATAAGAGTGGAAATTTCCCATGTTTTGGTCAGTGTTGATTCTCTATGGTTCTTTTTCTTTTATCTCCTTACTTCATCTTGTACTCTCCAAGGCAACCTTCATTTTCTTGAAATATTTTAGGACTTCTATTCGTAAACAACTAACATGTTTTCTTCCTAGCAAAGCAAGCATAAGCTCCATATTTACAATTCAAATTTGTCGAGATTTGTCCAAAAGTTTGCATGTATAATGCCATTATCAAATAGTTTATTTCAAAAATGGTAGGTACCAAAGTTGAAAAAAAAAAGTCAAGGATAGTTGGTCAAATGGCCAACCATCCCACATGTCTCCTGCCTATTGATGAAAAGAGCAAATCATCCTAGTAGCAGAGAAAAGAAACGAGAGTGAGTGAAAAGAGCGAAAAAATATTTTGTATATTTTGTGAGTCTAGTTTTTCTCCTTGTAATTCTCCAATTTTTTAGTAGTAAAATTCTTCTATCCTTGCCCGTAGTTTTTACCCTAATTTCGGAGTTTTCTACATAAAATCTGTGTGTCTATTTTATCTTCAATATTTTTAGTTTCGTTTTAGCTATGACCCTACTCTATCCAAGTCCTAATTATTCCTAACAAGTGGTATCAGAGCTGGTCTTGGGTGTGTATATCTGCTTATTGTATGCTCTATGGTTGTCACCAAGAGTGGATCCTCTACATCAAAAGATAAGTTAGAATATTATTCACCCTGTCAAAGGCACTATTCATAAAGCAGTTGTGATAGAAGTAAGGGTGCAAAGTACAACATTTAAAAATTCAATAGGAGCAATTTCTCACTGTGGAAGTTAAAGGTAAAGGCAATCTTGAGGAAAGATAATTGTCTGGCGGCCATTAGTGAATGGCCAGCTGAAGTAACAGATGAAAAGTGGAACGAAATGGATGAGAATGTTGTAGCTGATCTTCACCTAGCTTTAGCTTATAGAGTATTATTTAGCATAGAGGAAAATAAGATTGCGAAGAAAATATAGGATTACCTCACAAAATTGTACGAAGCCAAATCACTCCATAACAAAATTTTTCTAAAGAGGAAACTATACACTTTACCTATGGCGGAATCCACTTCAGTGACGGAGCACTTAAATACTTTAAATACTCTATTTTTCCAACTCACTTCATTGGGGCACACAATAAAGATAAGTGAATGTGTGAAACTTCTACTCCAAAATCTACCAGATTCATATGATCAACCCATCATAAATTTTATAAACAACACAGACATACTTAAATACTTTAAATATCTATTCTCCCAATTCACATCATTCGGGCACACAATAAAGATAAGTAAACATGCGAAACTTCTACTCCAAAGTATACCACATTCGTATGATCAAATTTCATAAATTTAACAAACAACACAGACTCTCTAGTCTTTGACAATATTATAGCGCTATTCTAGAAGAAAAGAGTAAACGCAAAAGTAAGGAAGACAGGCTGGCAAATTCGCAACAAGCGGAGACCTTGGCAGTAATGAGAGGTAGATTAATGGAACATGGTTCAAGTGGGAGTTACAATCATTATATATCAAAATCTAGGAGTAAGAAGAACTATAAATGCTACAATTATGGTAAGAAAGTTTACCTGAAAAAGGATTACTGGAATCTAACTAAGAAAGATTATGTTTCAAGCACTTAAGATGATGGAAGTGCAATAGTTTGTGAAGCAGCAACAATTATTGGAGGAAAGAGAAGATTTATTGATGTATGGATGTTTGATTCAGCAACTACTTTTGATATGACGTCTCGAAGAGAATGGTTCCATCAGTATGAATCTGTCTCTGGAGGATTTGTATACAGCTATAATGATCAAGCTCTTAAGATCGTTAGTATCGTCACCATCAAGTTAAAGTTGTATGAAGGTAAAATTTCGACTATTGAAAAAATGCGACATGTAGAGGGCCTGAAGAAGAATTTGTTATCTGTAAGACAACTGAATGATCTACGTTTCATATTTGAGATTTAAAATGAGATCATGAAAGTGATTAAAGGAGCACTGATATTTATGAAAGCAGAGAAGATTGTTGCAAATTTGTACATACTGAAGGGAGTAACTTTGCAAAAAGGAGAGGCATTTGTTGCAGTGACTAGTCGAGATGAAAAATTTGCAATGCCGTGGCATAAAAACCTTAGACATATGTTAGAACAAGGAATGAAGATACTTGTCGAGAAGAATCTACTTCCAGGTCTTACAAAGGTTTCCCTACCCCTCTGTGAGCATTGGATTATAAGTAAGTAGCATCAATTGAAATTCAACACATTAAAGTTCAGTAGCAAAGAAATTCTAGAATTGATTCGCTCTGATGTATGGTAAGCACCAGTTACATCCCTAGAAGGAGCAAATTTCTTTGTATCATTTATAGATGATTATTAGAAGAGATGTTGGGTATTTCCTATCAAGAGAAAAGCATACGTGTTTTCAATCTTCAAATTTCACAAAGCACGGATGGAACTTGAAACTGGTAAGAAGATCAAGTGCTTGCGGTCAGATGATGGAGGAGAATATGCTGGTAAAGAATTTGATGAATTTGCAAGCAAGAAGGCATTAAAAGGCAGTTTACGATGGCATACACTCCCTAACAAAATGTAGTAGTAAAGTAGATGAATAGAACTCTGTTAGAAAGAAAAAGAGCAATGTTAAGAACTGCAAGCTTAGATAAGAAACCTTAGGCAGAAGTAGTCAATACTGCCTCTTATGTGGTAAATCGAACTTCATTAACTTCAATTGAGTTGAAGACGCCGATGAAGATGTGGACTAGTAAACCAGTGGATTATTCCAACCTCCATATATTTGGAAGCCCTGCTTATGTGATATTCAATACCTAAGAAACTACAAAGTTGGATCCAAAATCTAGAAGATGCATTTTCTTAGGGTATGCTGAAGATGTAAAGGGGTATCGTTTGTAGGATCCCACTGCCCACAAGATTGTTATCAATAGGGATGTTATCTTCCATAACGATAACATCCCTACTGATAACAATCTTAAAGATAACAATCAAGAGCAAGCAAAAGATGTTGGCACTATACAAAAGAATCCAGAAACTACAACAGTACAAGTGGTTAGGGAAGTTGATCAAAATGATTCTTTTGAAGCTACACCAGAGCACAAGGAGCAAAAACTAGTTGAATATGATATTCTAGATACTTGGAGATCAACTAGTATAAGAAGAGCACCAAGTTGGTTTCTGCTTAGAAGCAATGAATAGTTCAGATGCATCTCAATAGATGATAGCAATGCAAGAAGAAATTGAAGCACTTCATAAGAATAAGACATGAGAGCTAGTGTCATTATCGCAAGGAAGAAAGCCTATTGGCAATAAATGGGTTTATAAGATCAAGCGAAGTGGTGATGATCAAGTGGAGCGATATCATGCTAGATTGGTGGTAATAAGATATGCTCAAAAAGAAGGTATTGATTTTAGCAAAATATTTTCTCCTATGGTTCGACTCACTACAGTTCGAGTGGTTCTGGCAATGTGTGTTATATTTGACTTGCATCTTGAGCAGTTAGATATAAAAATTGCATTTCTTCATGGAGATGTTGAAGAAGAAATTTACATGCTCCAACCAAAAGGTTTTGAAAAAAAAGGAAAAGAGAATGTGATTTACAGGTTGAATAAATCTCTGTATGGTTTAAAGTAAGCGAAGAGGTGTTGGTATAAGAGATTTAATTTCTTCATCGTGAGCCTTAGATACAGCAGACTAAATGCAGACCCTTATGCATATTTCAAAAGGTTTGAGAAAGATGATTTTATAGTCTTGCTATTGTATGTAAACGACATGTTGGCAATAGGCCCCAACAATGATCATATCAAAGAATTGAAGGCACAGTTGACTAGGGAATTTGAAATGAAGGACTTAGGACTAGCAAACAAGATTCTAAGGTTGCAAATTCACCGAGACAAAAATAATAGGAATATTTGGCTTTTTCAAAAGAATTATTTGAAGAAGATCTTGTGGCAATTCAACGTGCAAGATTGTAAGTCAATTTATACCCCTCTTCTTGTTAATTTCAAATTATCTTGAAGTATGAGTCCTAGCCATGAAGAAGAGATGATGGAGATGTCTTGAGTACCGTATGTATCAGTAGTAGGTAGCCTGATGTTTGCTATGATTTGTACAAGACCACATATTGCATATGCAGTAGGAGTATGCAGTCAATACATGGCGAATCCTGGTCAAAAGAATCGAAATACAGTTAAGAGGATTCTCAAATATATCAAGGAAACCTCAGACGTTCCATTATGTTATGAAGGATCAAATTTTACTATCAAAGGATATATTGATGCTGATTATGCAGGCAATCTTAATAAAAGTAAATCCACAACTAGATATGTGTTCACATTAGTAGGAGGGTTGTGAATTGGGTTTCAAAACTGCAGTCAGTTGTGGCTATGTCAACGACAGAAGCATAATATATAGCAGCTACACAAGCCAGTAAAGAAACAGTGTGGTTGAAGATGTTGTTGGAAGAACTTGGGTATAAATAAGAGAATATTTGTTGGGACCCGATTCGAGCATTGGATCCCAACCGAAAAACGAAGAACGAAGAAAACGAAAGCGAACAGAATCGAAAGCAACGGATTTTTTTTCGAATTCAAAGCGGAACAAAACGAAAGCAAAGCGAAAAATCTCGAATCGGAATGCAAATAACAAAGCGGAGACAAGTGCTCACACAAATCGCAGCGAATCGGAAAACGAATGTCCGACA
>JANTNU010000004.1:24427834-24445194 GCA_024752395.1 Erythroxylum havanense
AGCAAATACCTCTCTTGCTTTCACACCCTAATTCATTTTAAGGGTTTCTCACTCATACATGATTTTCATTCTAATATCATAATCATCTACAACACAAACCACATACAAAACACCCATTTAAGTTCATTTATTATTTCTAAATTTCACTCCAAGGTTCGGGGTCCAACATAGACTGTAATGTTGAGATTTATCTCTGAGTAAGTAAAAGAGTTTACTTCAAGGGAATGATGAGTTTCATATCATGATAGTAGTTGACTATCGATAATGAAACTATTAAATGAATCTGGAATCAAGTATATTTTAAAGAATAAAGTAGGTTGTTACTTTAATCTTAAAACATACAACTTAAGCATTCGTTTATTATGTACCACAATCTTGATGAGTGGTGAACTCATATGTGTTTCATTATAATTTTTAATATCATTAGAATGGAATTTTACAAAGTATCAATCCAGGGTCTGCATATTGGAATTATTAATTGAAACATGTATCAGGGAACATTTACTTAAATAAAGAGTTTATAGTGATATCATCACTTTTAGATGTTTTACGAAGGTTGGTGATTAAACTGATGCCAATAGTTTAATGGACTAGCTACCCATTAAGTCTTAACACTAAGATGAGATCTTGTGTGTTAATCACCATATAGAGTAAAACGAGAGATTTAGAAGAAAAAACTAGTATAAGGGTAAAACGGTAATTTTACTCTTTATTGTGTGGATAGCTATAATATGGTTCATATTAGAGTTTGCAATTGGACGTCTTATTTGAAACATGTGTTCTCATAATATTTAGTAGTTCAAGAATTCAACTAATTGTCTTTAATGGAATGACATTTAGTTAATAAGTTGGAATTAATTATAATAAGATTAATTAATTCCGGACTTATTGGAGCATGGATTATATAAGTCTAATTACTTTCCACATTTGGCTTCTAGAAAGGTTATCAAGCAAAGTCAAAAATACAAATAGAGGTTTTTGATCCTACGATTGAATGTTGGGCTTATTTTAATTAATTATTAATTATAAGCTTATATGAACATTTAGAAATAGGCTAGACTTTAGTTTAATTTAATTAATTAGATTAATTAAATTAAAACAAATTAATTAAAGATAAAAGGAGGTAGATTTTCGATTTTAATGGGCTAAATGTGTAGCTGCACATTTAGCATTGGTTTTGTTATATTTAAGATGATTTTTAACATGCTTTATCATCATTAATTGGAGTAATGATCTTATCATTAAATGATTTAAATCAAAGACTTGGGTTCCTAATGAATTCTCCAATTTTATCATTTTTGCATGTTTTCTTTAATTTATTTTTATTAATTAGTTTTATTTTGTTTTAATTTATTTTTATTAGTTTGTTTTGTTTTGTTTTCTTCTTTCTAAAGCCAACCCCAACCCTACGAATTCCCTAATTTTATCATTTTTGTCATATTTTTCTTTAATTTCTTTTTATTAATTAGTTTCATTTTACTTTCTTCTTTCAAAAACCAAACCCCTACTCCTACCGAATTCTCCAATTTTATCATTTTTTGCATATTTTTTTAAATTTGTTTTTATTAGTTAGTTTTATTTTATTTTCTTCTTTTTAAAACCAAAGCCTTACCCCTATCGAATTTTTCAATTTTATCATTTTTCGCATGTTTTCTTTAATTTATTTTTTGAGTTACTTTCATTTTATTTTCTTCTTTCTAAAACCAGACCCCCACCCCCACCCCCACCAAATTTTCCAATTTTATTATTTTTTGCATATTTTATTTATTTTATTTTTATTAGTTAGTTTTATTTTATTTTCTTCTTTCTAAAACCAAACTCCCACCCTTTGGAATTCCTCAAATTTATCATTTTTTCATTTTTTAAATTTATTTTTATTAGTTAGTTTCATTTTTTCTTCTTTCAAAAACCAAACCCCCAACCCTACCAAATTCCCCAATTTTATCATTTTTTCATATTTTTAATTTTTTATTAGTTAGTTTCATTTTTTTTCTTCTTTCTAAAACAAAACCCCCACCCCTATAGAATTCCTCAATTTTATCATTTTTTGCATACTTTCTTTAATTTGTTTTTATTAGTTAGTTTCATTTTATTTTCTTCTTTCTAAAACCAAATCCCCAATCCTACCAAATTCTCTAATTTTATCATTTTTGTATGTTTTCTTTAATTTATTTTTATTAGTTAATTTCATTTTATTTTCTTCTTTCTAAAACCAAACCCACATCCCTACCGAATTCCCCAATTTTGTCATATTTCACATGTTCTTTTAATTTGTTTTTATGAGTTATTTTCATTTTATTTTCTTGTTTCTTAAACCCCCCATTCCCATTCCTATAAAAACTAGTTAATTTCAATGATACTTAAGAAAAAACTCAAGTTAATTATTAACCCACGATTAATAGTAGTTAAGAGAGGTTAGAAAGTAACAAATTAATAAAGTATGTTTAATTCCCCAATTTTTATCATTTTTCACATATTTTTTTTAATTTGTTTTTGTTGGTTAATTTCATTTTATTTTCTTCTTTTTAAATCCAAACCCTCACCTCGTCAAACCTAAACACTATTTAATTTTAAGAAAACCTAAGGGAAAACTTAGGTTAATTATTAACCCACAATTAATAGTTGCTAAGAGAGGTTAGAAAACAACAAATCATTAAAATATGTTTAATTAACATGTAGGTTGACATTAACCAAAGAATCGAATCTCTACTTAATTTTTCAATTTTATCATTTTTTGCATATTTTCTTTAGTTTGTTTTTATTAGTTAGTTTCATTTTATTTTATTCTTTCTAAAACAAAACCCCCACCCCGTCAAACCCAAATACTGGTTAATTTCAACAAAACCTAAAGAAAAACTCAGGTTAATTGTTAACTCACGATTAATAATTGTTGGAGAGGTTTAAAAACAAAAAATCAATCAAATATGTTTAAATAACGTATAGAACGAGATTGAACCTAAGAATCGAGTTCTTACTGAATTTTTCAATTTTATCATTTTTCACATGTTTTCTTTAATTTGTTTTTATTAGTTAGTTTCATTTTATTTTCTTCTTTCTAAAACCAAATATGCCACCCCGTCAAACCTAAACACTAGTTAATTTCAGTAAAATCTAAGGAAAAACTCAGAATAATTATTAACCCACGATTAATAGTTGCTATGAGAGGTTAGAAAACACTAAATCAATGAAATATGTTTAATTAGCGTGTAGGCTGAGATTGAACCAAAGAATCGGGTCCCTATTGAAATCTCCAATTTTATCATTTTTTGCATGTTTTATTTTATTTATTTTATTAGTTAGTTTTATTTTATTTTCTTCTTTCTAAATTCAAAAATTAAGAATTATGAATTTAATCAAAAATTAAAAGTTCAATTTAAATTTTTATAAAAATTTAACTGCTCTTCTTAACTATTTTAATATATAAATAAATTTGAATTTAAAAATTAGATCAAATATGAATCTTAAAATTTTAGAAGAAATTTGTGATGGATTTTGGTTGATCGTAATCTAGCTCAGCCCGTCCACGTGCCTTGTCACGATTTGTCTGAGTGGTCCCTGCTAGCTGCTGCATAAACGGTGGATATACATGTCCGATTGACCAAATAGTAGGATTGTGTTCTTTTATCATTTTACGGAAGTCTTGATCTCTTCTTGTAGTTACTCGTTTGGTTCTGCGATAGCGTCTCCGAGGTAACCTACTAACTCCTCTATCTAATCTCTTTTATCTTTCCTTCTATGTCTTTTCATCTTCTATGCATAGCCTCCACGTAAAGAACTTGTCTAAATGGAGCTTCAAAAGTTTCTTAAATTCTGTCGTTAGGAGCCTGTCATTCACTTTTCTGATTGATTCATGTTTTGTTTCGTTGGAAAGTGTGGAAAGGAAAAATATAACGGGAACTTTTTCTTATCTTGGTAGCTATTTTTCATCTGGTTTCCTGTTAAAATGTGGAGTAATTTACTTGATAAAAAACTATGTTATGTAGCTCTGTTTGAAACACTTGTTTGAAAAGTATTTTATTATTTAGACCTCTGGACTCCAATCTCTTTGAGACTTCTACCCTACATGTTTGCATAAGATAGTACAAGAGGTTTCCCGGATAAAAATATTCCCTCCAATGAGTTCGATTTTGGGTTCTGGTGCCAGTGGCTGCTACTGTTTTGAGCCGCACTATTAGCATTTTTTGTGCTAATGGTGTGTTTTTTTTTTTAATGATGCCTGATGTAAACGTTGAACAGATGTTTATGTTATTTGGGTTTATTGATGGTTGGTTTGGCTTTCGAGTCAGTTACTGGGTCATGTTACCCTGATGCAGGAATTGGTGTCTTGTACTATACACCCCATTGTAGTTTGTTCATATCATATGTTGAGAGTCTCAAGTATGTGGTCTGTTGCAGTTTCCCAGTTAAAGCTGACAGTTGAATGTATAATTGAAGCAGGTTTTGAATGCATATGTAGAAAATTGTTTTAACTGGGTCTTATGACTATGTTTAACTGATAGGAGAGTTTGACTTCTTGCACACGGAGTTGTACAAACGTGGTGGACTTTGATATGGTTAGTAACTCTGTTCGCTTCACCTTCCAAGTTGCTTCTAGCTCATGTCTCCATTACTCAGATTAAGCACTGATTGGAGTCTAATTTTCTTTACATGTTCTTTTTATGCTTCAGCTAGTGGGATAAAGGGACGTATGGAATATGGAGTTATTATGGTGTATTGACAAGATGCCTTGCATTACCTCAGCATTAACAATTTTTGCTTGACTCCTTCAACTTTGGTTAACCTCCTGGAATTGCCCAACTTGTACCCTACAAACGGTAGGACAAGTTTATTCGATGAATTCCCTATTATTGCCCTCACCTCTGTTCATTAAACTGCATCCAAGTTATTCCTCCACCGGTCATCCGTTACATCCTTTACGTATTTCCACTGATTGTCACAACATCACTCGTTCTAGGTGCATGCCTTTTCTTCAACTCTTAGCGCCCAATAAAAAACATTTTACCTTGCTCACTAGTCACTTTTGTACTGAAGCGACATTTCCATCGAGTGAAGGATCAATATCTGTAATTGATTTTCAAGAATTGGTTGAAAAAGATTGGTCCTTTATTGATTTGGATGAGTTAAATTCCAATGAGGATCATATCGAACACATTGGCCGCATTATATCTGCAGGAGGAATTCAAGAGAATTCAAGGGTTTTGGTTTCAATTGGATCAGAAAAATTTGTAGATCATTTGGTTAAGACTTCTTCTTACAATTTCTTGCTTGTTGTTCATGATTCACTTTTTCAATTAGCTGTTATCAAGGAAAAGTATGACGAGGTCAAATGTTGGCAAGGGGAGCTGATAAGTGTACCAGAAAAGTGGGCACCTTTAGATGTTGTGTTTCTCTATTTCCTACCAGCTTTGTCGTTTACGCTTGACCAGGTTTTTGCAGCACTTGCAAAGCGTTGTTCACCAGGTAACACTGAATGCAATGAGTTTTATCTTTTTTTTTTCACTTGAACCAGTTAAAACACAAACACCAAATTCCATTTCAGTGTTTTGACTAAAAATGCATATACAACAATATAGTGCTGTTAGAACTTCATTAACTAATTAATCGTATCAGTCATCTTAAATTGGTGGTCATCAGAGAATTTGAATCCCTGTTTGAGCATCTGACCTCTGAGCAATGATTATTAGCTGCAAGAGTGGTTATTAGTCATCCCCTGGGAAGAGAAGTATTGGAACAGCAGAAGAAACAGTACCCAGATGCTGTGATTGCTGACTTGCCTGACAGGGTAACCTTGCAGAAGGTTGCAGAAAATCATTCATTTCAGATGACCGAGTATGCAGACGAGCCAGGAATTTTTCTTGCTGTTCTACAGTTTTGTGAGCTGAAAAACTTTCAGTAGAGCATTTCTGCAAGGAGTGGTGCCTAGATGCCTCGAAAGTACGAGGTTGAAACAAAAACTTCAAAAAAAATCTGGAATTGCTGAACCTTATCTATGTTAGAATCTCTTTTTGGTAGAGTGGATGTGAGCATTATCTGTTCTTCATTGTATTCCTTTTCACAATACTTGGCCCTTGAAGAAATGCTCTTCACTGATCCATTCCCTGCAGATATTAGGTTAGTTGCTTTTTTTATCATCATGCTTATGGTTATTAACACTGCATTTCAGATTTGAAAGGGAACAGATTTTATGGAACAGATTTGAAACCGTTACTGTAGCTTAGCTAAAAAAGTAAATAAGTGTTTCTCTAATTTTTAAATGACAGAATTTTAAAAAAGAATAATCTAAATTAAATGTTTTAAAAATGTTAAAGTTCATTTTGAAGATTTTAAAACTTTAAATCTTACTTATATTTTGACGAAAATGTTAATAGTTAAAAGTGCATTAATTGTGCTTTCTATCTTCAGTTATGCGTTAATTCAATTATTTTGCATATTGTTTTATCAAAGTGCTTCATATTTGTCATTTGTTAGCGCCTAAATTAGCTACCAATTTTTTTTAATGCACTTGATTTCAATTGTTTATATGTTTTTGTAAGTGTTT
This sequence comes from Erythroxylum havanense, assembly GCA_024752395.1. NCBI lineage: Eukaryota > Viridiplantae > Streptophyta > Magnoliopsida > Malpighiales > Erythroxylaceae > Erythroxylum > Erythroxylum havanense. Next base: position 24,434,373 of record JANTNU010000004.1, read on the forward strand.
AATATTTTTCTCTTGCTTTTGCTAGTACTTAAATTAACACTGATATGAAATAAATTTATTATTTTTAAAATATTCATATGCTTCTCACTACAATTGTTAATACTAAAGTGACTAATAACTGACAAAAATAGAGACTTTAACAAGGAATCTGTCATTTTAAAATTTAAATTAAACATTTTAATTTGAACGTTCTAAAATATTAAAATTTGATATTTAATCTGATGAAAAGATTAAACACAAACGATCATGAGTTTCAATATACTCGTGAAAGAAAAATCATACCAATAAATTCATTAATATGAAAAGCTGACCGATATAGAAAACCTCAAGCATTATACCGCACCCAAATCGCTCTCTACATTTAAAAATGACACAAATTGGATATCAATCAAACTAACTATAGCTAAAATTGGAATTTCTCAGAGGAAGATTATTGAGTGCTGGCTTGCTAAATCTTCAAACTCCAAATAGCCACCTTGCTACTTCTTATTGACATATTCAGAAAAATGAAAACCTCAAGCCGTTACTTGCTGCAAACAAGTTATACTCTTCCATAGTGGTTTCTTTCTTATTGAAAACAGAATCATTTTCAATTTCATCTGCCATTATTTTTGAAGATAATTCTCCATTTCCTGCTTTTGATGGCACACAATCTTGTTTATTTCCTGTTGAAAGAGCTACAGGACCACCAAAATGGAACAAGGAAAATCCAGAGTCACCATTACGCAACTTGGCAATGTTATCAATTTTCATACCTTCACCAGGTTGCGCTTCTGGACAATGTTGGGCAGCTGAAGGTATTCTCTCTCCGGTAGCTTCAGTTATTATTGTCTGCCCTTTATGTGCATTCTTGTGCTCCTGAGAGTTCAAGCCATTGGCTTTGGAAAGTGGCTTGTAAGCTGGAACTGGACCAGGAGTAAACACGGGACTTGCCAAATGCTGCACCGGGCTGTATTGCATACATAAGCTTGAGTTTCCATTCAAATCATAACCAAGAGAGCCCGCATACAAGTATTGGTTTGGGTGAGGAAACGGCATTAAACCATGAGCTGGAGTTGCTGGCCAAGAAACTGGATTTTGGTGATAGTAACCAAATGCTGAAGGGGCTTGAAACAACGGAAATTGTATGCTTTGATTATGCACAGGTGAGAAAACGCCTTGATGATGTGAACCAACATTGACAGTTAGTATTCCATTATCAGGGCCTGGACAACTTTTCGAATGCAGATTTCTCTGAGCAGTTCGTCCAGGACCATCTGGTGAAGACCCAGATAGTTTCATGTTTCCTAAGGCCTCACCTCCATTTGTACTCACTTTATTCTCCATCACTGCTTCATGATTAAGAAGACCACTATGATACCCAGAATTCATTCTCTTTCCATATTCTAGTTCTTCATGAGTGGAGAAACCATTCTGAATATACATAGTGTCTCTTCCTTCTGATTGTTGGCTGGCATCTTCTGAATCTGAAGTGGATGAAGACTCCAGAATTCCATGGTTTGAAGAGGCTGGATTGCTATCACCTTCACTGGTGGACGATGAGCAGTTGTCAGAAATTGAAGTGCTACCTTCAGGAGTTGCACCTAAATCTGAGCTTTTAGCCACACAGGAACTCACTTCCTCACAAGAAGCATCTCTTGAAGAACAAGGATCATTCACTTCTGCTTGGTCTCCACTCTGGCTGCCTTCTTCAGCTTCAAAGCTGGAGATCCCCAATCCCTTTTGGCTACTACGTCTCTGATCAATTGCACAGGAGTTTTCTGTGACCACAATTGAACATGTATCACCATATGACTTGGTAAGCTTGCTATTAGATTCCACTCCTGCAGTCTTTACAGTAGATGATCTCAAAGTAATGTCAGTATCTGAGTTGCTCCTAGGATACTTCTTTTGAGATTCCATAGGTTCCCAAACCTTCCTAGAATGAGGTATATCCCTACTGGAGGAATTGTTGCCCCCGAGGCATCTGCTTTTGGGTCTTCCGCAACCATCACGGATGCTATCTGTTTGATTATACTTGTGTGCACGATAAAATTGCTTGGATGCATCTAAAGCAGACTCAGACTTCCCCACAGATTTGCGCTCTCGGCCAACTCTAACGGTAGAAACATATGGTTCAACCTTTGATCTACTATCGTTGCTTTGATGAAAGCAGCAAGCATGGAAATCAAATCTTTCATTCATCCTGTTATTAGAACAATGAAATTTCTCACAGAACCTAAGCCCACAACTTCGACCAATGCATTTAGGTCCATTTATTCTTAACTGCCTACTTGTTCCATCGATACCTCTTGAAGTAGTTTCCACATTTTCACTTTGAAGTCTCGAATCAGACTTGTTAACAGCCGCCCCACTTTCTACACCTACTCCAAGTCTGCGTCTATCAGACCATTTCAGTGATTGATCAAACTGATTATCTTTCCGAAATTTCAATTTCCGACGAGAAAATTTTGATTGTTCAATCGTAAAAGTGCAAGTCCCATCTTTCAAATTTGTAAACTCCCCATAAGGACTCTCTAAGGATTCATTTTGCGTTGAGGAGATGTAATGCTCATTTGACAAAAGTTGTACCTGAATATCAGGCGATCTGGGCCTTGAAAAATATGTATCACCTGTTTCACTTGTGGAGTCCCTACAATCAATGGCATTACTAGGTTCTTCATCAACACTTGGTGACTCATCCTTCAAAACATCAGGAAGAACAGAAATACCATCTGATTCAGGCAACTTCTTTTCTTTATCCCTTTCTTTGCCTTTTAATCTCTCCTTTCTTCTAAGCTTTTTCTCTCTTTCTTTTGTTCTTCTCCTCTCCTTGCGTTCTTCTTCTTCACGCTTTTCCTTCTCCTCTTCCTCAAGAAGTTTCATCTGAGGGAAACATGATGTTAAGCATTAAAGTACTATGAATCCAATTTTATAATTGAGATGCCCAGAACAAAAAAAAAAAAAAAGACCTGTTTTTCCAAGGTAATAATTTCTTTGCATGCAACATGAACCCGTTCTTCCAGCAGTTTTAGAGCAAGACAAACAAAGATGCTGTGTGCATTTTGGCGTGCAGTTCCTTCTCTAAATGCCTTCTCAACCTGCAAATACACACAATCTGTTGAGCATGCCAAATTCAAGTACAACAGCTACAAACTTTCTTGTCATGCACATAGAATTTTGATAATGGCTATCTTCACACTCAATTGGCTGCTACGTCTACAAAATATACTTACTGTTGCATAGACAAAGTACAATCACCTTGTAGTCACCCCTCCCAATCAAACAGTTGATCCTACATTTTGCTACTATAAGAACACATGATGGTCCATCTACCAGATAAAGGACAAAACTATGCAAAATTTAGACATTAAAAATCCATGTACGTTAATAAATTCCATGTTGAGAAGTGGGTCGAGAAAACTAGCAATTTTTCAGCTAACAATCAGATAGGATAGCAAGCACATTGCAACAATATAGACATGCCTGTTCCTTGAAAATAACAGTTGCAGCATCCAGAAGAAATTCACGAGCAAGTTCAGGACTCTTCGCATGCTTTTGGGGACGGGAGCACTCTCCATCTAGCTCGTTTCCATCCTTGTCCATGGAATCATCATCCTAGAAGTGTACAAGAATTTACAATAAATTTTAAGAGCCCAAAAATGGCTCTAAACAGCCCAGTGAAAACATAAAAGGAAAAAGAATAGGAATTAGCTAAGGCCCAGAGAATCCAAATAACCTCTTCTTCCTCAGCTTCTTCAGCATGCTCGAAAAACCTTCTGATACTTTCCCCTTCAGTGATAGTAACAAAACCATCACCTACCAGTAGCCTGCAATGCACACATTGTTGACCCTTTAATGAATGAGCTTTTACAGAATACTCATTACACCGGCCATCTAATTTCCAAGCCCTGAGGGTGATATGACACGAAGTCAAACCAGTAAGATCCAGGCCACTGACTTGGACGTTTCCATTCGTGCCCACATTTTCAAATTCTAGGATGTCAGTTTTTCCCTCCCCACTTCCAATTGCCCATTCAAAATGATGGTATGCTCCATCAGAGTCGGCAAAAGCTTGATGCCAATCAGCTTGTACAGAATCATCTGACACCTGGTAAAATAGTGGAGAAAATTTGTCATGCAAATCCACTTCAAAGCTTATATAAAGATGTAACATTTGTTTCATTAAAGAAGATAAAATGTCACTTGTTCTTGATAATCTATAACTCATCTCAGGAAGTAACATATATTGCACTAAAGAATGACCTCGTATTGGAATCTAGTATCGGCAACACAAAACCAGTTTGTGCAGCGAGTTTCTCGCCGCATGCGTTTCAGCTCCTTTAGCTCCTTGAACTCACGTATGACATTCCTTCTACAATCTCTGCAAAATCTCTTGCTGTCAAACCTGTGGAGTAAATTTTTTTAATTAAAAAGAGTCGCTGAATAACATCAAACATGCAGAATTAGAACCCTAGGGATAAAAGCAAGAACAGGAAAACTAGAGCCAGATAACAAATCTGTTAAAACTCTCCGTAATTTTATGATGTTACAACTAACCAATAATTTCCTGATGATCAAAGGAATGAAGAATGAAGATGTAATATTGTCCGCATCAAATCTAGGATTCTGACTTAAGCTAGATTCATATATAAAATCCAAAACCCATAAACAAGTCCAAAGTCACAGAAATTGCATGTCACAGAAACGGAATTGGATTAAGCAATTTGAACCGAAATCTTCAACGAAAGAGCATGCCTAATGTAAAGCCTAATATGCAAAGTATGGTGATCTCATACTCACAAAAATCAACGAAAAAAATTAATTTCATTCACTTAAATATTAAATACCCCCAACATCACTCTCTTTCTATAGAATGTTTGTCCTTGTCAGGGAAACTACTCATATCCAGAAACATTTCTTGTAAATCCAGTATCATCTTATCCTTGTTAGAGTGCCTTCACGTCAAACTATATTTTTCGACAAAATGAACCAATATTTTTGGCTCTGACAGATTGCACATGTTGCCGATGATCAAAAAGTCATTTCTTGAGCAAGTATTGCTCTAATCCAGAAAAAGGTTAACACTCTACAACCTTAAACCTATGACTATGATCATGATTATAGCAATAATTACAGAAACCAACAGAAAATATCGGCAACTAGACGAGCAAACAACAAGAACACATCTTTCCGTTGCTTCCAAAATATGAATACAATAATTTAGCTTTTTCCCAATTGTTTCTTCCTTGTGTCATCCAAACATCTTCTCAAATCAAGGCCCCTCCTAAATAACACCTGAAAATTTAAGAAGCCTAAAACCAACCTAGTTTGTGCTGACCATACAGGTTTTGGTGAAAGAAAAACAAAACTCATAAACACATTATAGTGGGATGGGACAACTCCCCTATCTCCACCATCATCAAGTCAATCCCCCAAAGTATGAAATCATCTTCTCCTACTCTTCCTGTTAATTGTGAAAATTGTAGCTGCAACAAAGTTGATTCACAGGATGATTTCTAAGTATGTATTAGACCACCTAGGAACCATGACTAGCCGTAAATATAAAAGTTACAAACTCAAGTAGACCAAGGAAATTGTTTTTCATTACAAGCATTTGATTACTGAGAAAAAATAGTTGAGTAATAGAAATGAGGTGGTTTTTCACAATATAAAGGTCAAACTGTCAACCCTGGTACACATGAACCCATACTAAAAAGTATGAGGCAGGTAATCATTTATGTCCTAATTCCAGCCATCCATTTATTTTCTCACTAACACCATACATCACAAATAAGCCAATGTTTGAAGATTAAATAGTCAGTGAATAGTTGAACCTGCAAAAAAAAAAAAAGAACTAGAACTAGAACTCCAAAGAGTGCTCAAAGAAAGAAGCAAGCTAAAAATTTCTTCCTATTCTATGTCAACTATATCAGAACAATTGCTTTTTGTTTTTGGGAGATTATGTTAAAATCAAACTGCAAGAAAAGCATTTGGTCAACTTCCATTAAATTCTAGTACTTGGCTTTATAAACAACAAGCAATTCACTGACCACACACCTATACATGAGCCTCTCAATGAAATCTTCTTCCTTCATCCTTAATAAGGAAAGTCGCGTCTCTTCTCCAAGTGCAGACCAGAAATCCACCAATGTGTCGCAAGATAGTCTGGCAGTGTGCAATGCGCATGTTTCTCTTGTTCCATGCCCTCTACCATAACTTGCCATCCCCTGGCTTATCCATCCCCTGCCTCCACCACCACAAGCATCAGGATAGAGTAACTCCCTTTCCCGTTCTCTTGCACGTGCACTGTCAAATACCTAATTTCAAGTGGAACATCAACCACTAAAGCAAAAAGAAAAAAAAGGAATGGCAATATAAACAATAATATTAAATGAGACTCACGTTCTGGAGTCCCTTAAGAGACTTGGAATACAAATAGCAGTCCAATAGTGTTAAGGATCCATCACGTGTGGTGGTTAGACCTCCCCAAGGATGGACAGATGGATCACGTCCATTATCAGTATTAAGTTCACCATCACTCTGATTTTTGGAGTCTCCTAATCTGCTGCAAGGAAGGCTCCCACCACCCTCCTGCTGCAAAGACTTGCCATACATAACAATTTGCAAAAATCCTTCAAGCAACAGACCGTTACATCTTGAGCAGTACATGTTTTTACGAGCTTGTTCAAATAAGGCGTGCTTGTCAATCCGCAGAAGGTTATGCCGTGCTTGTGGTGATAACTCACACCAGAACTGTGCCACAGTTGTAGAAACTTCATACAGTTACAACTTCAGAACTTTGAAAATTTTTAGTCAACTTAGAATTATAACGCAAAACATAAAGGTAGTTGTTTATTTATTATCCCATCCAATTTGGTACTTATTAGAATAGACAAAATGGATTCCCTGTACCTTTGTCTCTCAAATAAAGTTGAAATTCCTAGGAACAGAAGTTATAAAACTAATTCTTTAATTTCCATATGCAGCCACCTGCTATATCAGGTTTTCCTCAGAAGATTTCCCATGAAAAGAATCTCAAATCTACACATAATTCCAAATGTTCCAATCAACCATAATGTGAGTTTAGTGAAAAATTAAAAGATAAAACTGCCATTACATTAGCAGCCCTCGTTAGAGAGACTTATAGTTTAAAATCAGTTATTCAGTCCCATTTCCAAGAAGTGATGCAACCAAACGCCTAGAATGTTGGAAATCATCCCATAAGTTAGCCCACAAAGCCTCCCATGTTCAAGGGCTGAGTTCAATATCAATTACCACAAAGAGTCCTCATTCACCAAAATGAAAATTGCCACACTACGACCAATCTTACTAAACTGCCACCAAAGTTCAATCGGACAAAGAAGTGATGAACAGCAAAGGTGAACACAAATAATAAGGCGAACCGGATCTACAAATAAACCCCAAAGAAAAATTAAACATCAAACCCATCAATCAAAGACTAACTGAAAAAGGTATGACTGCAAGATCCAAATGAAACCCAGAATATCATCCAATGAAAGAGACAAAATGATCCAATATGATCCAGGAATAGAAAACCCAGAAAACAATTCAACCGAAAAAAAAACAGATATAACAGGAACGCAATCACGTACCTTTTGTAGCTGATTATAGCTAACATCATCGCGGTGCTTTGACCAGAATCCATTTGCAGAAATCGAGTAAACTCCAGATGACCCATTACTGAATTGCTCATTTCTCTGTGCTAATCCTGGCATGGTCTCTTTCTATTTTCTCCTAATTTCTATTCAATCAATTATTTATTATTCTATCAAAATCATAACACAGTCTTAACAAATTCATTAATCAAATATTCCGAATTGGAACGCCCAACGAATCCCAAGAAAACAAACCAAACGAATCAATCAAATTGCATCGAATCAGACAGACAATAAGCAAACTAAGGGACTCAAATAACAAGATTCATTCTTTTCCAAAAAAAGAGAAACGAGTGAAGACATGCTCTTTCCCTACTTGGATCGATGTGGAGGGATTCAGATTGGAAAGAGATCGATTTTAGAAGATAGATTGGCAAAGAAAATGGGGTTTTTGGTCTGATAAATAGATGAGATTTGGAGCTCTGCAGCTTCCTCATATATCTGTGTGTGAGTGTGTATATATAGATATACGCTTGAATACGTATATGTAATCAGGACAAGAGAAATATAGAGCCAAAAAGAAAATCGATGAAGAATTGGAATGTGATAAAACTTCTTATTAATCGACATTTTGACACAAAATTACGACATTATAATATGTCTTTTCCCCCTTATTTTATTTGCGTATTACTTCTTATCTACAAAACAAAATTATTTGTAATACGGGATTAGAAAAAAGAAATCATTAAAATAATTTTAGTTATAAATTTACTTGAAACTATAAAGTGAAGGAGAGTTTGTTTCTTATGCAGAATTAAAGAAGAGTAACGCAGAATTAAGATTTTAAAATAATTTTGGTAAAAAATTTCAGTTGAAATATAAAATAAGGATGTTAAAGGTAACCATCAATGATGCAAAGCAATGTTGGGAGTATCGTATCGGATTTGATACTATATCGAATTCTAGTACAGTATTATAGTGGTACCTGTCAATACCGGATATTATTTCAATTAATTTTTAAAATTTGTGAAATAGTCATGAACTTTTTTTAAAATTACAAAATAGTTCATTATCATATTGTACAGTTGTACTGTATTCTTTGTAAGTTTACATAAACCATATTTTCAAAATCATAATAATAAATAATAACCATAATTAATATGAAATAACAATCATTTTCAAATATTTCACATATAAATAATAAACACAATGTGAAAAAAGACAAATTATTATCATATAAATATAAAATTAAGAATAATACAAAGTATTTAAACTATTACAATTTCATCATATAATAAATAACAATTACATCAAAAGTTGAAAACATTCAATAAAAATAATAATAAATATTCTTAATTTTTAAATTATTACAATTAACGGAATCAATCAAACAAAAGTAAAACTTGTAATTAAAACTTTTACAATTACATTATTTATATAGAATTAACATATACATTAAATATACGTAAAATTACAAGAAGAAAAAAAACCAAAACCTGAAACTTCATTCAATCGTTTATGAGATGATATCTGCTATAATCACACTGACCCTAGTTATCATTTGGTACAAAATCATCACTATTAAGAGGAGTTTCATCATCAATATCATTCAAATTCAATGTACCAAATGACAATGTCAATACTTTCCCAACCAATATTATCTTCTAAGTCATTCACATCTATCAAATCTGGTTCCTCAAATACCCAATTAGCAAGAAGATTGATATTATCAATATATATTGGATTTGTTGAACTACTTGTACAATTAAGACTCTTAGTAAACAATAAAATTTAATTATTAGAAAATTATAAGAAATTGTATCGAAATTAATAATGATAATAACATACCTTTTCCGAAGCTTTAAATTGTATCGAACGAATACCAAGTCATTAATTATCTTGTGCTCCAATCTATTCCTTTTCTTGGAATGAATGAATTCAAATGTGCTATAGTTCTGTTCACAGCATGTTGTACTCACACATTGACTTAAAATCCGAATTGCAAACTTTTGCAATTCTGGAACACTACTTCCGAATTAATCCCACCAAGAAACTGTAAATCATAAGATAATAAAAGCAGTGTTACAAACAAAATAAAATGGTAATTCATTTCCAACAAATAAGAAAGAAAGAAACAGCTAATGCCTTAAGAAAGTTTTGGTCTTTATCGAATAACAATCGACAATCTAAAATCCCCGAAAGATAACTTATAAAGCTCTATTTATGAGCTTAAAAGATCTTGCATTATTTCATGACCAACAATTGTTGTAATAGTAAATAAAATTCCTATACTAACTTTAACTTTCTTTATAAAATCTGGTCTGAAATATACACTAGGATTTTAAAATGCCCCAACTGTAAACAATGAAGAAGAAAGTTGTTTTTCTCATCTCTTATTGATAATTGAATGATACAGTGTATACAAAGAAGGCCTATGTTTCAAATTGGCCTTGATTGCTTCCTTTCCTCTTTCCATAGCATCAAAAAAATAACTCTTTGTTGGCTTTTCTTCATTATCAGCTAATCAAAGTAACCTCACTAAAGGCTCACAAACTTGGATAACAAATTGACATTGAAACCAAAATTCTTTATCTTCCAGTATAATGCTGGAAATCTCCAATCCAGCATTAGATATAACATGTTGAGATGTAACCCATTTGTCACTTGTAAATATTTGTCTTAACTCTTTCTTCATCAAAACAAAAGAATGAAGTAATAAGAATTTTATTGCAAATCTTGCTACACCAAGACGCCACAAATTCCTACCATTGGTAAATTCCTTTCTCATCAAATTCAAAACCCATGCACGATTATAGATAAACTTGGTCACATTTTTTGCTTTCTATATAGTCTAATCAATAATAGGAAAATACCTAGGATCCGCTATATTCTCCACTATTAGGTCAATGTAATGTGCAACACAAAGAGTCCAAACAAAGAATTATATGTATTTTGAAACATTCTTCCTGCTACTTTATAAGCGGAATCATTGTCAGTAATGAACTAAATAATATTTTTTGGCCCTACTTCATTCATAACTTTATCGAATATCACAAAAAATCTCAGTATTCCTAATAAGGTCAGATGCATCAATAGATTTTAAAAACATAGAGCCATTTGTAGAATAAACCAAAAAATTAATAATAGGCCCTTGTCTCCTATTTGTCCAACCATCACATATGATTGAAATTCATAAGTAGCCCAATTCACTCTTCTTTATGCCA
>JANTNU010000004.1:24488277-24499612 GCA_024752395.1 Erythroxylum havanense
ATAAGAGAGATAAGGATAGAGAGAAGTTGACACAGTAATTTTTATACTGGTTCACCCCAAACCGTGGGCTACGTCCAATCTTCAGATGCCTTTCTGAGATTTCACTATCTCTCAACAACTTTACAAGTATTCTTTCTTCCTGAGCCTCTTCAGGTCTCTTTACACTCAATATTCTTTTTCTCTTAACCTCTGCAGGCTATCTGTACAACTTTCAACTAAAAGATGTTTGAGCTGTGTTATAGTAAGATAGCTCTAGCTATTTGCACAATAAATTCTCAAGTAAGCTTTGAAACAATTGTTTCATGCGCTAATGTTTACGTAATATATTTATCTGTGTGTGTGTATGTATGTAACTTTGCAATCTTCGACTTCGGCTCATATTTATAGCCTTCGTCTGCAACTGCTTCTTGAATCTTGCTTCTTGAATCTTGAAAGAAACAATTATTCAGTTGAGTTCTGTAACTAACTCAAACTGATTCTTGATTCAGACGTGATTTGCTTCCGTCTACTTTTCATCGTCTTTTTTTTTCTTTCGTCTGCTTTTGTTTCCGTCTGCTTTTGCTTCCGTCTGCTTTTGACTTCCGTCTGTTTTTCAATCTTCGTCTACTTTCCATCTATCGTCTGTTTTTAATTCTTCGTTTGCTTTTCAATCTTCTGTCTGTTTTTCATTCTCCGTCTGCTTTTCAATATCTTCCGTCTATTTTTCAATCTTTCGTCTGCTTTTCATTCTTCGTCTGCTTTTCAATCTTTCGTCTGCTTTTCATTTTTCTGTCTGCTTTTCATTCTTCGTCTGCTTTTCAATCTTAGTCTGCTTTTCATTCTTCCGTCTGCTTTTCATTCTTTGTTTGCTTTTCAATCTTCTATTATTTGTTCTTCATCAAAATCATTAATGTAAAGTCATTTTGACTTAACAATCTCCCCCTTTTTGATGATAACAAGTAATTCTTCTTCTTCTGACTTCTACATTTTCTGCTTACTCTTCCTCCCCCTATCTGTTTCTTTCTTCCTCAAAAGTTCATCTCCTTCGTTCACCCCCTTTGATTTCTGCTTTCCATTTCCATTCTCCCCCTATTTGTTATTAATAAAAAATGATTGGGGTCGATGATGCTTCAACAATTCTTTCACCATCTCCTTCAACTCCTTGACTTCTCTTCGTAGGTGCATTACCTCGGCTTGCAAGTCAAAAGGAAAGGTGGGTTGGTCATCATCCTTCGGGTGCTCTTCAAAAGCAATTGTTGTAACATATGCGTCTGAAGATGGAATATAGTCTTCAACAATCTCAAAAATAGGTGGTTAAACCGATAGGTTGGGCTTAGGAAGGTTTAAGTCATAAGGATTTGGTAGCATTAGCACTTGTCTTCCACGCAAGGGTACTCGTGGCCTATTAGGTACTCGTAAATATGGACTCCATCAGGTATTTCCCTATTACTTATATTTTCATTTTTTATGTATTTATTGAAATTTTAGTTACATAAAAATTTTCCGTGTTAGTTTTACCTTTTCTTTGTAATTTGCATCATTCTTATATTGTCTCATTTGTATGTGGATCTATCGGAAATATCCTTTCTACTATATAGAGGTAAGGCTGCATACTATCAGACCTCCCCAGACTCCGCTTCATTGTGGGATTTCAAACTGGGTGATGATGATGATCATTATGTTGATTTAACCAATATGGTATAAAAGGATAATCTCAAGTATCTAAGTTTGTATTATTTCCACTTAAGTTAAGCATAAGTCTCCCTTAATCCAATAAATAAAAATTATTTGCATTAACTTGGATCAACTAATTTTGCTCAACAATCTATTTTTTATCATGCCTTGAAATATTGAATTTAAATTCAATATTAAATACTCAAAAGCTGAACTAGAATTATGTATGATCCGTATCATATCTCATATAGGTGAGAAAAGTCATGCAATCATTGTTATTATAATGATAGCTATTATCATACTCTAACAAATGCCTTCAATTATAGTCCATGCTTATACTTTTAGTAGGCTAAATTAAGTGGAACAATTATATTGAGGTACTATAACTTTTATCTCTACTTTAAGCATCCTTTTATGCTATCATAGTATTGGCATACATCTTACATGATTCTATTAGTCATCTTAAAATGTCATTATCAACAAGAATTAATAGCAAAATTATATAATGGACATATAATTTTTTTTATATCTTTAAGAGCTCTTATCAAACCTAATATATGTCAAAAAAATTTAGTTCAATAAAATAGTAAAGAGAATATTGAGGTATCTGAAAGTCACTATTGATTATATATTGCATTATCAAGACAACGACTTATGTATACATAGATATACAAATTTAGATTAAGGAAGAGATTTAGATGAGAGAAAACCTCCAACTTTCTTTTCTTACTTAACAATGGAACTATGAAAAATAAGAAACAATCATGTGTTGCTTTATCCATAAAAGAAGTTAAATGTATACCATTTTTGATAATAGTACAATAAGACACATAGCTTAGATGATTCTTGGTTAAATTGAGAGTCGTTAAAAGCAAGACTAATCCAGTAATAATCAACTATGAAAGTTAAGCAATGATTGCTTATACTAAGTAACTTTAATTTTTATTGTAAAACCAAGCATATAGATTCCAAGTACAATTATGTGAAAGATACAGTTGGATGAGGATAAGTACACATAAAGTATTTATCTACACAAAATCTGGTGGCAACCAATAACAAAACCAATTTTCCAAGAAACATAAGTTAGGCACTAGTATTATGTAGATATTGAGATGTAAGTGATTAACATTTCTCTATATAAGTTCATTCAATTTATTTTCAAAGTTAAATACAAAAATGAGCTGATATTATTTATTAAATAATAACCATTTTGTAATACTTGATTTTGAAATATGTTCACTCTATATGAAATATTTTACATATAAATCCAAAATTATTTGAGACCTATAAATGATTAACCCCCTCATATGGGCAATCACTTTAAGTGCTTGTGATGAGTGAAGGAAGGTTTTTAGTTTATTATTAAGGTGATAACTGAGAGTAAAACTAAGAAACTTAAATTACAAATTTTGAATTAGATGATAAGTCAAAAGGAAATTAGTTTGGAGTAATCATTTGATCACCATATCGATCTTAAATTATCAGATGAGAGTTTAGATAGAAGAACTCAAGAGTAGATAAGTGAACTCGTATTAACTATTAAGTATGTTTAAACCAACTTACGTACAATTTACATTAATAAAAGACATACATTCTAAATAAAAAGGAGTTAATACTGTAGTATATGAATTTTACCATATGTGCAAAAATGACTATAAAAAAGGATTAATATAAGTTATAAGATCTCAACTTACATTGTATAAGACCCTAAAAACTAAATGAGTCTTATAATATACCTTTATGACTCTTGTCTAATTCTTCATAATTAAATTTAAGGATTGCTACTTTAGAATATTATCAGAAAACTATGTTTGATACGATCTTATGAGACAATTATAAGAAAACAAATTAAATTTAATTGAAGATAATTTACAATAAAGGAAGGTCATTTTGATTGGTAACTTACATAAGACAAAATATATGTTCGAAGGTAGATATCAACTCTTAGGAAGAGAATTGAATACAATTATGACATGATGAAGTAAATGAGATCAAAGGAGATCAAAATGCAAGATATCACTTAGGGTATAACATACTAAATCTCCTTAAGAATATATCTATTAATCAAGAGATGATAAATTATTAACAATATAAGACAATGAACTCTTATCTTATGTTGAACTCACATGTTATTGGATAAATAGGAGAAAATTATAGACTTCTAATTATCTAAATCTATCATTTACGAGTAGAAGATAATAAAAATAAAACGTACTTAATGGTCCCGGATACAACGGTTAAATCCTAACTGCTAAAGAATAGTTAGAAAATTGAACTTCAATATAAAATGATCATTTGAATCTCTGAAGGGTGAATAATGACCATTTTGAAGATCAATCAAAAAATTTGGACAAGCACTTCGTTGGTTCTCTACAAAACCAGTATTCTTCTAGCATGTGAAAACAAGAAACCTATCCTTAAGTGATTAGTTTGGTTGGGTCGGTCGTGCTAGGTCCAGGTCCAACCCTAGGATGACATGTGGGCCGATTGACCCATTCCCAAGATGATGAGTTAAACTCGGCAGGTATTTACTATATAGGTTCATTATCTCCTCATAATGCAGGTACGACCTAGAAAGCCCTATTACTCTCTATTCATAGCCACAAAACCTACGAAAAAAGAACTAACTTAAGTATCGAAGAGGCCTGCCGACGATCAACCCCCGGTGTGTCTTATTGTTTTGCAGATACTTCCTGGTTGAAGTTAATTGAGCTCATGGATCCAAACAATGGCGCCCAGCCTTAGCAAAATCAGACAAAACCAAGTTTCATTATGCATATCCGATCCTAGAGTTTATGTTTAATTTTTCTTACAAAAATTAAGGTTTTTTATTATGTTTCTTCTTTTTTAATATATTAATATAATTATCAATCTGTAATATTATTTATCACGTAAATGCTTGCAGGCCACAATCAACGCCGTTCATTATAATATCAACAATGATTTAATTATTTAATAAATAAAATTCTTGATTATTTTATTATTTTTATAATTTACTTATTATTGCAAAATTAGGTAAATTTTAAATTTTAAATGTAATTTTACAATTTTAATAATTTTATTCTGGTAATATCATAATCGAAATAAATAAGAGAACCCTAAAAATAAATTGTAAATTTTATTTTGCATGTTAAATTCAATAAGGTTTGAATCTAAAATTATTGTGATGTTCAAATTGAACATCATTTCGGCTAAATTGTAAAATTAAAATACTAGATAGAAGAATCTTTTAAAAAAAGTAAATTTTCTCAGGTACCAAATGTCTGTTTCAAGAACTTAGCAGCGCTAAATATTGGAGCTATTTTACCCTGCGGTAATTAGTTTAAAATAAAACTTCTAGATAAAACTCTATAGTTTAAAATAAAATGTCTTGATAAAACTCTATAGTAGTTATCATGAAAGAGTCAATTAGAGACAACTCAATTGGTCACAAGGCTTCCTCTTTTTTAATTCGCCGGGAAGGGACATTATAAAATAATGACATCTGAAGATGAATTTAAGTTGAGGACAAGTCAACCCTTAGCTTATGTCAACCGATACAAAAGTCATATCAGGACTAGAATTTTTACCGAAGTTGATCTTCAACACTTTTTGCACAGCAGTCTCGCATAGGTCCGCTTAAATAAGACTTCAGTTTTCAACAATTCTCGAAGTATTTATCTCGCACACTCGAAGAAACAATTCTACGGAAGCAATAAGAAAATGAAGATAACAAGGAAACAAAACAGATACGATAAAACTAACATGTATATTACTTTTTCTTAAAAGAATACAAGGAATATGATTGAATGAGGATAGCAAAGCTTGAATGAGCACACTCTAGCTTGGAAGCCAAGTTGCCTAAGAATCCCACTTAAACAGAACTGTCTAAGATCGTGCTAAGATCACGTCTATCTCTATTAGATTATATCACGTTGATCAATTAGATGACATAACTAATAAGATAGAATCTACAACATAATAGAAAGAAAGAGTTTACAAGAATGTTATGAATACCGTACCGGGTTTGATATCGGATTGAGCTCTGAAACGGAACTGTACCGATACCGGACACCGTTTCGAGATATTTTTTAAATTTATAAAATAGTCCCCTAAAATTTTTAAAAATTATAAAATAGTCCAAATTCACATTTCCAAATCCAATTCAAACTCAAAGTCTCCAACAGTCCAAATCATCCAATCCAACAACACCGTGCATCATCCATGATCCAATCAAAATTCCAAGTCTCCACCGATCCACCAAAATTCCAAAACCCATCAGAAATTCACAATCCAACCATTCAAGATCCAACTATCTATTCCAAACACAACAATAAATTGAATTAAGAAGAAATTTTCAAAATCAGAAACAAAATTCATAAACCAACTTCGGTCTGGGCGGGTCTTCGGGTTTTGTCACGGGTCAGAGCATCTACCCGTCTCCGGTGGCTTCAGTTGCATCTCCGGTGGCTTCCCTGCGGTGTCGTGGGGCTATGGTGCAATGGCGAGGAGCAGAGAAGCTGGTGGCGATGGCAACGACGTGGAGGAATGACGAATCGAAGGGAGAACGATGAAGGGAGAACGACCAAGGGAGGTGAGCCGAGCATCGAGGAGAACTGGAGGAGGCGAGGGTCGAGGAGGAGGCGATCTCCGGTGGTGAGGAGCAAGCGGTGCGACGTAGCATAGATGAGAGAAGAAGACGGCGTGAGGAGAGAAGAAGGAGAGAAGGGTCGGGTTGGGGTTAGGTTAAATTTTAAGTTTAAAATTTTTTAAATTTGCAATTAGGTCCCTAGGATTTTTTATTTTTACGGTACCGGCCGAAATTTTCTAGAATTGCCGGTATCGGCCGGTACCGACTGAAAACCACCGGTACCGATGTGGCTCGTTCCGTTTTGGATTCCGGCCGGTACCGGCCATAACGGAATGAAACTCAAATCATTGGTTTACAAACTAGCATCCTTAATTATCTTCGAAGATCTTCACTATCTTTAGATATTGAGTCCTACTACAACTATAACTCGTAATTGTTGTCACATTATCTAAGATCTTTCTACGATCTCTATCAGCTGATGATGTAGTGTGATCTTGTCAAAACTCACATAACACACTGAGATGATCCAATACTTTCTACAACAAGTTTGCTAATCGTGATCCATTCATCTAAACATAGACTCAAGTCTTTTACTCTATAAGTCTTTAATCTAGTTGAGTCAATCTCAACAAAATTTGAGACTCTACTAAAATCCGTACCAAGGTCTGATTCCTATCGTCCATATTTGCTATAGTATTTTCGTATGCTTTCCTCGTGCATGTAATTCAACTGATCTTCCGCCTAAAGTGTACCGTAAAGTCATCGGGGAGGGCTCTGAAATTTAATGTCTAACACCAACCTCACCGCCCCTCTCAACATTGTGGGGCTCAGAAAGTCAACGTCCATGGCAGAATCGGGTGCATGGGACGTGCAAGGCAAGAGTCGCTAAGACGTGAAGGCACGTACGTAGAAGTAGGTTCGATTTTGGTGGTTAACTGCCTTACAGACCCCGACTTTGCCGCGAACACAAAAAGCAAACATCCGCTGCTTTTTCTGTCCCCAAAACAGTCATTTGCTAGGCCGTGGGGTGCCAGACAGACCTCGGAGACAAAAACAACCTCTCCCACTCCACCACCATTTTCCTTCTCCCTCTGTTTTTGTTTTGTTTTCATCAATTCTCGTTTATCCAATCAACACCCAACTTGCTTCCGGTGTCCACTTTTTTTTTTTTTTTTGATAATGCCTCTTCTATTGGGTTGATTAGATCTCCAGCTTTTAGGTACGTACCCATGCCATGTAATTTCGTTTGTTTTAATCAAATCTTGATTTCTTAAGAATTTAATTGATGTGATATGGCGCTCAGTTCTTCAGATTCATGGTGCAAAAATGTTAGTCTGATCCTTCCTTAACTTCTCATTCTTTATAACTTTAAGCCTTTGATTATATTAAGCTTCTGTTTAATTTAACGGATGGGTTGCAGGGTCTTGTACTAATTAATAGATTTAACTGAGGAGCTGATATGTTGTGTTGCGGGGGTGCAGAGGAGGAACCCACCGGTCCACCTGCTAATCAGTATGCAACACCACCAAAAGGAGGGCCGACATATGGAGCTGGTGAATTTTATTTGATTCTCGATTGGGTCCTTTTAACAAATTTCCTTCTTTTTTTTTTTCCCCCTTTTGTTGTGATTATAACCTTATTCGTCATACTAGATCCATATATACTTTTGGCTGCTAGGTGCTTAACATGCAATTTCCCAGATAAAATTGGACAAGTGGCACATTATTGTTCTCTTTCGAATCCTATTATGGAAAGCACAATCTTTCTTTGTTAATCCAAGCTGATAATTTGAACCAACAGAAGAGGAGAACATCCTTAGATTGGTTAATTCTATATATGTGAATTAGGATTATGTTCACCTGAATTCCTCGCTCCTTGGAAGTTCTGATGTTATAATTGCTTCTGGGTAACAAAGGTGGTGGAACAGGAGAGCCAAAGAACGGCAACCCAGCCAAAAGTGGAGCTCCACAGAAGGTCTTACCCATTGAAATTCCTTCCATATCATTGGATGAGTTAAATAGGTTGACTAATAACTTCGGTACAAAGTCACTTATTGGAGAAGGTTCTTATGGCCGGGTTTTCTCTGCCACTCTAAGTAATGGTGTGCCTGCTGCAATAAAGAAGCTAGATACCAGCACTTCACAAGAGCCAGATTCTGACTTTGCGGCTCAGGTTCCATACACACTCTCAGACCAATAGTTGTTAATCCAACATATATTTCAGGTGACAAAATTATGATCCAATTTGTGACTTGCAGGTATCAGTAGTTTCAAGACTTAAGCATGAGAACTTCCTGGAGTTGATTGGGTATTGCTTGGAGGCAAACAATCGAATATTAGTGTTTCAGTATGCGAGTATGGGTTCTTTACATGATGTACTACACGGTATGTAACTCTAGTCAATTTTATTTTCCGATTTCTAAAGCTCACTTTATAGAATTTGATTGAGATTGAGCCAATATATGGTGCAGGGAGGAAAGGTGTACAAGGGGCTGAACCAGGTCCAGTTCTGAACTGGAATCAGAGAGTTAAAATTGCCTATGGTGCAGCGAAAGGCCTCGAGTATCTGCATGAAAGGGCGGAGCCCTCAATAGTGCACCGCGATGTCAGATCAAGCAATGTCCTAGTATTTGATGACTTCTTCTCCAAAATGGCTGATTTTAACCTGTCAAATGCCTCTTCTGACACTGCGGCTCGACTGCATTCGACTAGAGTCTTGGGAACATTTGGTTACCATGCTCCAGAGTAAGCCTTATAACTCTGCTTAACCTCTTTCAAATTGTCTGCTACTTACTCTTCTTTAAAACCAGTTCATATGGTTGAGAAATTTGTGTGACAAAAAGTCAAATGAATAAAGAACACTGTTTTCTCTGAGACTCTTATGGTATGTAGCCATAGTGCCAGGTCTTGGTCAACTCTTTCAGTTTGAGCTTCTCTACATCTGGCTCTTAAGAGGATCAGAATTGACAGAACAAAACATCGTATCTTGATGTCTTTTAGACAGGACAGACATGATTTCTGCCATACTTCTGCTGCTCACCATTAACGTGTTGCTAAGAATCTCTAGTGCTAAATGTTAACATGTAGTAGAAGCAATGACAATTATTAGTTTGTCGTTAATATCAAATCTTTGGTTTGCTTTTCCAGGTATGCCATGACGGGGCAGATAACTCAGAAAAGCGATGTTTACAGTTTTGGGGTGGTTCTTCTAGAGCTCTTAACTGGACGAAAGCCAGTAGATCATACAATGCCCAAAGGACAACAGAGTCTTGTTACTTGGGTGAGTTTCTTTCGTTTTTTTGTTTCTTATCTCTTTTGTTATCTCTGTCTCCTTCATTACCTTCACATAATCCAATTAATTGGTTACGGTCATGTATTACTTCAGGCAACACCAAGATTGAGTGAAGACAAAGTGAAACAGTGTGTGGACCCAAAGTTAAATAACGAATACCCCCCAAAGGCAGTTGCCAAGGTTCTTAATGTGCTAGAATTTAATTTAATTACCGTTGCTGAAAATTCCTTCTTTTTTCTCTTGTTCTTAAATGTGCTGCTTTTTGTTATTTGAATTAATCAGTTGGCAGCAGTAGCAGCACTTTGTGTTCAGTACGAGGCAGATTTCAGACCAAACATGACAATCGTTGTAAAGGCTCTTCAGCCACTCCTCAACTCAAAACCAGCAGGGCCAGAAGCCAAAGCGTGACTTACAAACTTTCACCAAAGTACCAGTCATTTGTAGAATATAACTCTTTCATTCAATCTTTATTCAATCTTTTCTGTAATGGACTTGACCGATAGCTTGGAATAATAATGCTAGTATATAAGATTGCCAATTAACTGGATTTGCCAATGAGAAGACCAACTTTATGTACTTTTATCACTTCCCTAAACAAGAAATTCATCTACTCCCACATACCTTTATTATTAACGTTCAATCTGCAAATGCTTGATATTGTCAATGTTGCGGATAACGTACTAGATAAGATTTTGATATTGTACTATATTAGTATAGGTTAATATTAGGTACTGTTTTAAATAATTTTTTAAATTTATGAAATAGTTCCTGATTTTTTTTTAGAAATTATAAAATAGTTCATTGTCATATTATATAATTGTACTCTATATTTTATAAGTTTACATCAACTCTATTTTCAAAAATCATAATAATAAATGATAACTACAATTAATATGAAAAAAGACTATTATCATCATACAAATATAAATTTAAAAACAATACAAAGTATTTAAATATTACAATTTTCTCATATAATAAATAATAATTACATAAAGCATCCAATAAAAAGAATAATAAATATCCTTAACTTTGAAATTATTACAATTTACAACAAGAGATCGTGATGAAGAACCAACCAAATAGAAGTGAAACCTGTAACAAAAAATATTTATAAGTATATTACATATATAAAATTTAACATATACATCAAATATAAGTAAAATTAAAAGAAGAAGAAAACAAAAACCTAGAACTTCATTTAATTGTTTATGAGAGGATACCCGCTGTAACTACTCTGACCATAGTTATCATTTAGTACAAAATACTCATCATTGAGAGGAGTCTCATCATCATCATTATTCAAATTCAATGTATCAAATGACATATCAATGCTTTCTCAACTAAAATTATCTTCTAAGTCATTTATATCTATCAAATTCAGCTCTTCAGAAACTCAATCCATTAAAAGATGTTGAACTACTTATGCTATTAAGACTCCTAGTAAATAATAAAATTTAATTATTAGAAAATTATAAGAAATTATATCAAAATTAATAATGATAATAACATACCTTTCTTGAAGCATTAAATTATAACGAAAGAATACTAAGTCATTCAATCTCTTGTGTTCCAATCTATTACCTTTTATAGAATGGATGAATTTAAATATACTCCAGTTTCGTTCACAGCCTGTTACGCTCAAACATTAGTTTAAAATCCGAGTTGCAAACCTTTGTAATTTTGGAATACTATTTTTGAATTGATCCCACTAAGAAACTGTAAGTTATAAGATAACAAAAGTAGTATTACAAATAAAATAAAGTGATAATTAATTTTCAATAAATAAGAAAAAGGAAACAACTAATACCTAGAGAAAGTTTT
>JANTNU010000004.1:24618039-24630313 GCA_024752395.1 Erythroxylum havanense
AATATGTTGAATCATCTTCTATCATATTTACCCATGTACTATTTCTCATTTCTAATTATCCACAACTTTCATTTTCTGATGTTATGGAAAAGCATCATGTTTTTCTCACTAATTCCATCAAGTCAAACTCTTAACAATTACACATGTGTGTAACTCATACATATGCATCTTATACTTAGGATCAATTGCTGCTGCGTGTTGAGACTGGTCAAAGAAAATGCATGTAACTTAATACATATTTCCAAAATGCTCATGTAAGATCCTAATTCTGCTCTGTGATACCACAACTATTGAACCTCGTTTTCAGAGACCAACTCTTGCTCTGAAAATCATAAGACTTGAGCGTGCATATTACATTATAGAATTGCTTTAAAGAACCCTCATTAGCCATCATCCCACATGGGTGGCATGCCCATACTAGTCAATTGTCAAAAACGAACTCATTTCTCCTATTTTCGAATAGATTTTAAGAAACCTCAAATTGGAATTTTAATTTTTCTTCTTCAAAACATTTGTCCCCTGTTATCTTAAGTTTCTAATGACACCAAAATCTTTCAATTTGGTTCAAAAATCTAAAAGTTATAGCCCAAACATTTCCGCACTATACTCAACTTCCTCCCAGAAATTGAAAGTCTTAAAGTCTGAATTAAAATTTGAATCCTTCAGATAATTTATAGCTCTATATCTCTAGTTTGTGAAGAGACAAGAATCATCACATTTGGAGCTCTACTGATTAAGATATCACCACAATACGAAAGCATGTTTAGTAAAAATATCCAATTCATACTCTTCCAACTGATACCCTTACTTTGATTCAATCAATCTTTTTTAAATCAATACCAAAAGTTATAATTTTTATGAAGAGATATAGAAATATGTTAAGAATCCAATGCTTCAAAAATCGAGTCATTTGAAAATTGGACGACAAAGTTATGGTCAAAATAATGAAACATGTTTAGGTGAGGGGAAAAATCTACGAGTCGTGATCGTGCTTAAACACGATCACGACTTAGAGCGCGGTCACGAAAGTCGCGATCATGCTCCTCCTGCTCTTCTTCTTCGGCATCTTAAATTCTAAACTCCATAACTTTTGATACAGAACTCTAAAATTTACAAACTTTATATCAATCGAAAGCTAAAAGCAAGATCTACAACTTTGATATAGAATATAAAAACAATTTCTGCCTCTATAAGGGTCAAAATTTCAAAATAATATAGCTATCCCGAATGTCCCTCTTAAACAACATCCAAACTTCTAATGATCATATCTTCCAACTCCATTGTCCAAAATATTTCACATTTTATACCATTGGAAAGCTAAAACAATAAGCTACAACCTTTATGAAGACAAATTTGTCTAATTCTTCCTAGATCAATACAGTTTTTTTTTCCTTGAAGTCAGTACACAATTTTTACCCTTATGAAAGGCTTGAAAAATTGTCTTAATTTCACTTCCTCTCATGCAACATCATTCTTAACTATCTAACTACATTTCATCATTCATTTCTATTTTCTTATCCATAGCATCTCACTAATATGCAGCAACAATTCATATTCAAATTTTATCATCTTAATTGATAACTTTCCCAAATATACTGAATTCTGACTTAAACTCATCCTTAATTAATTCATATTTCAACTCCATCTCATCCATACACAAATTCACTTTTCAACACAAATCCATATTTCATTAACATCATAGAATAAGAGTTTATAAAGCTTTAATGACATTCTAAGCCACATTACATCAACAATATCAAAAATTCGAAATACAAAAGATAGAAAACCCCATAATTCTCGACATGTGTCTGAAGCATATATTTCATTAACATCATAGAATAAGAGTTTACAAAGCTTTAATGACTTTATAAACCACATTACATCAACAATATCAAAATTTTGAAATACAAAAGATATAAAACCCCATAATTCTCGACATGTGTCTGAAGTCTTGTTTTTACATCAATCTAACTTAAAATACAAAATATGCATAATCGAACGAATGCTTTGACTCTCTTTCCCCTGATCTCTTTCTCATCACCTGGAGATGAGAATGAAAGGGGGGGTGAGCTTAAAACTCGTGGGTAACAGTTTATAATAGAAAAATAAGCAAAACCTTTAAAATGTTCATTTTTCAATACAAAGTTTTTATTAAATTCATCAAAGCATCATTCTTAATTTCATAACCGAAATTCACAAATTTTAAATTATGAATGCATCAAACTTGTTAACATCTCATAAGCACATAAACAGATCAAAATGGTTTGGGTAAATTCATAAACATGACGAGCTACACATTTCCACATAATAGTCCTGTGTAGTCATAAACTTGAGGCACTATTGCAATCCCACATAGTGGTTTTGCGTAGGCGTAAACTTGAGGGAGTCCATGAAGAAGCTTCATGCCACTAGCAGGTAAGCGGGAGAAGCCTTTAACTTGGTCAACATGCATGTGACATTCTTGAATGGATTACACCAAACCCATATAACATGTAATTCATAAATGGGAAACCATTTGCCCAAATGACACATTCTTGAAAACTTGTTTTTAATGAACATGAGATATTTTGAAAACCATTT
Source organism: Erythroxylum havanense (assembly GCA_024752395.1). NCBI lineage: Eukaryota > Viridiplantae > Streptophyta > Magnoliopsida > Malpighiales > Erythroxylaceae > Erythroxylum > Erythroxylum havanense. The sequence goes on from JANTNU010000004.1 coordinate 24,620,620, forward strand.
CCGAAAACATGATTTCATAAACATTTATCTTTTCAAAAGAATCATTTTGAAAATCTTTTCACAAATTATCAACCTAATTCACATACCAAACACAGCAAATTCTCAATTCATTCAAGAAGCACCAAATGCAACATTTATGATGCAATTTAAAAACGTTAAATTCCTTGATTCAAAAAAAACATTTATTGGCTTATTAATTCTATTATAAACGTATACCCACCTTAATTTCCTTGCTTGAAACTTTGTTCAAAAATACCATTACTCTTCCTCCTCTTGCCTCCTTTGATTTCCTTTATCAAAGACAAAATTCTCATATCAATAGGGATTCAAATTGGAGAACTCACAAGACATGTTCACTAAAATTGATCATAGAATCCTTAAACCCATACGTTTCTTCAACTATATGAATCAAAACTCTTTCAAAAATCCAAAGACTAAAATCCAACTTACCTTGAATCTTCACCAAATGAAGAGTTTGTTGGCTCTAATGGAAGCTCTCATCATCTTCTATCTTTTTCCCTTCTTGAATAATTTCAAAATCACTCTTTAGGACCAAGAAAAATCAAAACCTAACTTTTTCTTCTTTCTTTCCTCTCTTCTCCACCAAACTCTCTTCTTTCTCTCTTCTCTTTGTTTCTTTTCTCCTAATTTCATTTTTGCTTCTTCCTTAAAAAGCAAGCCATTACTTCTTATTTCAATTTTGCCATTAATGATTCTAAACTATCCATTTTGCCCTTCCTTATATGCCTTGTATCTTTTATCCTTAAGTGGTCTTCCAAAAATGCTCTTGAACATCCTTATTACCTTAGTAGTTTAATTCAATTTACCAATGTCACATAATCTTGCTAAAATTGACATAATAATAACTCCCAAAAATTAAATCCATCGAAACCTCAAAATTCATTTAAATCATGCTTAACTAGAGAAAAAAATATGAGGGCCAACACACATTGTTAAAACATAGCATCTCATCAATTCCATCAAAATCAAATGAACATGACTTGACACCTTCACTCGGATTTCACTCTATATGCTCAAAGTGTTTAGGGAACATTAAGCTCTTAAATCAAAACATAACAAGTTATTTCCATAAGCTTGGTCAAGAATCATATCTCCACCGCTAAACAAAATGAACCTAATGTATAAATCAAAGGGACTTAATAAGGGTTGTAATGTGGCCTAGGTAATGTATAACAAAAGGAAATCTTTGGCTAAATAAATTGAAGGGAATCATTCAAACTTATCCACACAAGTTTCAACTTAAATCAAAATTCACTTGGTTTAAATGACATTCTTTCAATTACTTTATCTTTTCTTTTCTTTTCTTTTCTTTTTTCATGTTTTTTTCCTTTTCTTTTTTTAAACAAAAATATCAAAGAGGATATTTTTTTTGTTTTTTATACTTCTCCTCCATTCCATAAAAAATCAAAACAAACTTGAATCACTTAATTAACTTTTCATGGAAAACAGTCAAAATCCTATGCAAATAAGCTCGAACTAATTCCTTCAATATAGGGGTTCAAAATTATTAAAGATATCAACAACAAAAAGGGTAAATTCAATTTGTAGCAAGGTTATTATGCAGAAAGAAAGGTTAAGGCTCAAATTGGTTTTTTAAGGATAAAAAGTGAGGTAGGTTTGTTTAGGTTAAAAAAATGGTTATCCTAAATGCCCTCATTATATTTATACACAAATTCATCAAGATCTCTTTTTCCTTTAAGCTAGTAAATTTATATTTCAAAAATAAACAAATGCATCATAGAAAGAACTAAAATAAAATAAAATAAAATTATCATATCTTGGGTTGCCTCTTGAAAAGTGTAGTTGTTTAATGTCATCATAGTCGATAGGGTTGGTTTTTCTCAAACTTTGTCATATGATGGAAGTTCTACATCAATATTCATCACGCTGGAAATTATCATCTCCTTATAAAATGGTTTTAGTCTATGTCCATTAACCTTAAAAATCTTTCCAGTCTCTAAACTTTTATTCCCACTATACCATAAGAAAAGATATTAGCAATAACAAATGGACCAAGCCATCTAGAACATAACTTACCTAGCATAAGCTTTAATCAAGAATTATACAATAATAGTTTCTATCCCACCTTAAATTGTTTCCTTAAGTTTACATTATCTTGGAACAACTTGGTCTTCACTTTGTAAATTTTCAAATTTTTGTAAGCTTCCAACCTTTTTCCTCTAAGTCTTGTAGTTAGAACTTCCTTTCCTCTTTAGCTTTCACCAAATCCATATTGCAACATTGTACTGCCCAATGGGCTCTATGTTTAATTTCCACCGGTAGATAGCAAGCTTTACCAAAAACTAATCGATAAGGAGAAATTCTTATCAGTGTCTTGTAAGCTATACGGTATGCCCAAAGAGCATCATCCAGTCGTAAAATCTAATCCTTTGGACTAGGATTCACAGCCTTTTCTAAGATGGATTTCACCTCTCTATTCTATACTTCTGCTTGTCCATTCGTTTGCAGATTGTAGGTGGTGGCTACTTAATGATGCTCTCCATACTTTCTAAATAACATTGCCATAACTTTATTGCAAAAATGACTTTTTTGATCACTAATTATGGCACGTAGGATTCCAAATGTATCAAAAATGTTAATTTTTATAAACCCTACAACAATTGTAGAATCATCAATTCTAGTGGTTTTTGCTACCATCCATTTACAAATGTAATTAACAACCAAAAGAATGTAAGAAAATACACAAGACGAAGGGAAGGGCCCCATAAAAACAGTACCCTATACATCAAATATTTTAACTATAAGAATTGGGGTTTGAGACATTTCATTTCAATGAGATAATGTACTTGTCTTTTGACATCCATCATAACTTTTACAGAACACATAAGCATCTTTAAATAAATTCTCCCAATATATTCTATTGTCCAAAACTTTCCTAGCAGTTCTTTTGGGGCCAAAGTGACCATAACATGCATATTTGTGACAAAAAGCTAAGTTAGAATTTTGTTCATTTTTTGGCACACAATGCCTTATAATTTGATCAGAGCAGAACTTCCATAAGAACGCTTCATTCTACACATAATATTTTGCCTCATTTTTTTTCCTTCCTAGACTTACTAATGTGATAAGTTATAGTTGCATTAACTAAATAATTGACCAAGTCAACATACCATGGAACCATACTTTTCTTTTGGAATGATTACTCATCAGGAAAAGTTTAAAAATAGGTCAAATATTTTCATCTCTTACTAAGTTGTTCAAGTGATCTGCTACTAAATTTTTCGCACTTTTTTAATGTTTTATTGTCAAATCAAACTTTTGAAGTAGCAGAATCCATCGTATCAACCTCAGTTTGAACTTTTTCTTTGCCAGAAGATATTTCAATGTTGTATGATCAGAGTAAACAATAACTTTAGAGCCAAGCAGATAAGATATAAATTTATCTAAAAATAATTGCTAAAAGCTCTTTCTTAGTTGTAGAATAATTGCACTGCGCAGTATCCAGTGTAATTCTTGATATACTCAGAAAATATACTCATTATGCATCTTTGGAACATATCTAGAGCATTACAGAGACCGAATGGCATTCGTCTAAAAGCATACATTCTAAAAGGACACGTGAATGTAATCTTTTCTTGACCCTCTTGAGCAATTGCTATTTGATAGTTACCTGAAAAACCATCCAAAAAGTATAAATATAATTTACTTGCAAGTCTTTCTAACATTTGATCTACAAAGGAACACAAAAAATTGTCCTTTTTAGTAGCTAAATTAAGCTTTCTAAAACATATGCACATATTAAGCTTTCTAAAACATATGCACATTCATTACCCATTTTATACCCTCATTTGTACCAATTCATCATTCTGGTTTTGTATTACTATTATCCCAATTTTCTTGGCCACAACATGCTCTGGACTTACGCATTCACTATTCGATATTGGATAAATTATACCTGCATCCAAAATTTTTAAAATTTCTTTCATTACCACATCTTTCATTGTTAGATTAAGTCTTTTTTGGGGTTCACAATTTGGTTTTGCATTCTCATCTAAAAGATTCATGTGCATGCAAATCGTCAGGCTAATTCCTTTTATGTTTGCTAAAGTCCAACCAATTGCAGTTTTGTATTCTTTAAGTAGTGGCAAAAAATTGTCCTCTTTCCCTTCAGTCAACCTTTTTAAAATGATCACTGGTAATGCCTCTCCATCAGCCAAATAGTCATATTTAATGTGATCAGGTAAGGCTTTCAATTCGATCTTCAGAGCCTGCAAAACAAAAGTTAACATTTTCTTGTGATTTATAGTAAATTTAGCATTCAAAGTTTCGAATCTATTTGCATTGCCGATAATGACTCTACAACTTCACAAGTTTCATCAATTTGTCAATTCTAATTTGGCCTTAAACTCCAACTCATCTTCAATATTTTCTTCATTAAACATGTCCTGCAAAAATGAATCCACAATATCCACATGATAGCCAAATTGAAGATCATTGGGGTATTTTATTTCTTCAAAAATATTGAACTTTACTATCTCTCCATTAAACTCTACAGAAAGAGAACCCTCATCCACAGCAATTTTAGTCTTGGTCGTCTTCATAAGTGGACTACCTAATATAATCGAAGTTGAATGTTCCACATTATCTCCATTCATTTTTCAAGATGTAAAAATCCACTAGAAATATCAAACCATTAACTTGGACAAAAACATCTTCAATAACTCCACTAGGGCGCACATGCAAACAATCAGCTAGTTGGATAATCATGTTAGTTTTTTACAAAGAATATAGGTTTAAAGCTCGATAAATTGAGTATGGGATGACATTAATAGATGCACCTAAGTCTAGCATGTCATGCTTAATTATTTTATTACCAATAACACACGAAAGTGTAAACATACCTGGATCTTTACATTTTTCAGGTAATTTCGTATTTATCACAACTGATACATTCTTATTCAAAATTATTTTTTCCTTGTCCTTCAGTTTCCTTTTATTTATGCACAACTCCTTTATGAATTTTACATATTTCGGAACTTGCTTGATGACTTTCAAAAGTGTTATATTGATTTTTACCATTTTGAAAGTTTCTGAGATCTCTCTTTCATATTCATCATCTTTTTGTTTAGCCAACTTGTTAGGAAAAGGAGGTAAATGTGCATTAATTAATATTGATGAAGATAAATCATTTTTTACCTTTGTTTATTCTTAATTTAGAAGTTCTTTCTTTTTTTTCTCCATAATCATGCTTGTCTTCCTCCATTGGTAAAAAAGTTCTAGATTGAATTTCCTTACTACTTCTTAAAGTCATTGCACTCACATTCTCCTTAGGATTAACCACTGTTTTGGAAGGTAATTTCCTCGATGCAGCACTTCCACTTACTTATCGAGGTGAATTAAGTGATATGATTTCCTAAGTTCTAAAGGCTTAGCCTTGTTTTGTGTTGAAATTGACATACGTAAATTTAAAGATTGAGGTTGAGCATATGTAGGAGCTTGAGGTTGTTTATTAAAATTGTGAGGTTGATATCGTTGTTAGCTCCTTGGTGTCTATAACTCAAATTTGGATGATCCCTCCATCTTGGATTGTAGTAATTGAAATAAGGGTCATACTTTTGTTGAGGTTGACTAGAAAATCCCCTTATTGCTTTAGCTTATTGAAGAGAGTCTTATTGCAATGTAGGGCACGCACCTTGCCGAATGCAATTGACCTCCAGCCATTTGACGAACTAGAGTGATTAAATAGAAATTTTCTCCTCAAGGTACGTGTTACTTACCTCATTCACACACTTAATATCTTCATCCATCCTTGTCCCAAACTATAGAGAATTTTCAACCATAATTGATATCAACTGTCTGGTCACCTCAGGTGTTTTGATTACTAGAGCCCCTCTACTAGCTACATCAACTATACTTTGATACATTGGCAATAGTCCTTCATAAAAGTATTGAATCATAAGTTGATCGAGAATTTGATGACATGGATAACAGTCATATAGCTCCTTAAACCTCTCCTAATATTTATATAATATTTCTCCTATAATTTGTCTTATCCCACATATCTTCTTTCTGATATTCACTACTCTTGATGCCAGAAGGAACTTCTCCATAAACATTCTTTTCATCTCATTCCATGTTGTTACTGAGCCAGGTGGAAGATAATATAGCCAATCTTTTGCCTTATCTTTCAATAAGAACGGAAAGGCCCTAAGATTAATTTGTTCTTCTATCACCCTTTTTGGTTTCATTCCAAAATAAACAACATGAAATTCTTTCAAGTGTTTATGCGGATCTTTACCTGCAAGACCACAAAAATTAGACAGTAAGTGAATCAAACCATATTTTAATTTGAAATCTACCTCAACATCTAGAAATTGATTGCATAAAGGTTGTTAATTTAAATTCGGCTTTGCTAACTTCCTTAATATTTTGGGGTTGAGATTTGTCATCTTTTTGCCCGCTTCTTGAAAATGGTAGCCTTCATCAATTGTTAGATCTACTTCAACTTTCACGTTTGAAGGTGAATGACCACTTCCTTGCTTAGTTTCTTTTCTCAAACGATACGTTATCTTTTCAATTTCTAGATTATATTTCAATTTACCTATTTGAGAAACACGAGTTATACAAGACAAGAGATTAGCAGTAACCATAAAAATAAAAATGCAAAGAAATTAAGAAACTTGAAATAGTTCCTCAACAATGACACCAAATTTTGATTGAATTATCAAAGCTCCTAAAATAATTTCGATTCTTCAAACTTTTTATAGTAGTGGTGGAACCAGGTCGAATCCCTAGATAACTAAATACTAGTTTTTTAATTTCAAGTAATAAAATAAAAAGGGGGTTTTGATTAAGAAACTGATTCACTGAAATTAATACAAAAACTAATTAAATCAACTGAATTTAAATACGAAAAAGTCAAGATTACCAAACTCTGATTCAAGGGAAAGATCTCATCTAATTGTAACATTGATAAATAGTCTAAAAAGAATATTTTCACAATTCAAGCAGTTATTCCAAAACATATTAGGATAGTCGTAATAAGTCTCAAATTTTCCTAAATTAATTGGTTCAAACCCAGCATTCAAACCAATACTTATCATCTATTAACTAGGTGTGATAGCATTCCATATCAGATAAACAATAGCAACAAGTTTCGTGAAAAATACTAAATCCTAAATTAAATAATCGAGATACCTGCAACTATTCAATTTAGTTTTCTTGTTTATCATAAGTTAAATATCAAAATTCATAAATAACCTATTTACTACTTGTACCAATCCTTCCTGACAATTACATATCACTGAATTCCTGGATAGAAATAGAATAATCAATATTAATTAAATTGTAAAATTAATCAAATATTAATCATTTATAAAATATGAGAATTTAAAACAAGAGATACTCTAATTAAAACGTGAATAAAAGTTTAAAACACAAAACCTCACAAAGTTACAATTAGAGTATTGAATCTCCTTGAATCAAAACAATTAAGTTTAGGCGCACATAACTTTTACACCAATTAAAAAAAATAAAAGAAAGATCATAATTGCGAAAAATGGAAGAATCAAGAACCTCTTTCTATTGTGAGGAACATCCCTTTTATAGAGTTTTCTAATCTAATCCTAATCTAACTCTAACTTGTAAAGATGTCTATCTAAAACAAATTTAAGTTCAAACTCCTACATGATAGGGATAAGAAAATTTTTCCTATTTAAACTCCAACTCTTCAAGTGATCGGCATTATACACTACATCAATCTCTTCACTTTATCCAAAATTTGTGGTTATTATCAATAAAGTCCCAATTTGATGCAATCTCTACTTTTCATCTCCTAAAACAAAACAAACATTAATTTCCATATTTAAGCATCAAAATAAATCTAAAACAAAGGAGATAATATCAAATAATATTGTAAAATGATATCTTATCAGTACTAAACTCACCACCTCAATCATACCTTAATCTCTTAATTTTCCTTTCCAATTGATGTTCAACCTCAACTTTGTATTTTACAGACACTTCCTCTTCATCACTTTTATTTTCAATAAGTAAACTTTATAAATCGAGAACAATCATCTATAAAAGTAACATAATATCTCATTCTTCCTTTACTCACACAATTTTTAAAATCACTCAAATTTGTGTGCACCTAGTCTAGCAACTGTGAATCCCTCTCAATCACTGACTTAAAAGGTTTCTTATAGTGTTTAGCCTTAACACAAATTTGACATTTTTTATTTCATTGGTGATCTGGTTAGGCAACAAATTTAGGCTTTGCATTCTCTTTATTGACCTCACATTCACATTCCCAAGTCTAAAGTGGCATATGTCTAGAGACTCAACAATATATGCAGAAGAAGTGTATTCATTCATTTCATCATCAAGTATAAACAAGCCCCTATTGCAAAACCCTTTACCAACAAAGTTCCTCAAAAGTAAGTTTAACACTAGTCTTGTTAAGCAACGCACCAGAAATCAAGTTTTTACATACATCAGGAAAAAATAAAACATTTTTTAATGCCAAAACTTTTCCATAAGTGAGTTTGAGATTGACCTTCCTAACTCTTTGGACAATAACTTTGCTCTAGTTTCCCATGTAAATGAATTCACAATTAATAACATCATTCAACACTATGAACAGGTCCTTAATAATGTAGATATGGCGTGTGAATCCTATGTCAATGATCCACTTAACTAAGTTTCTAGTAGGGTTGACTTCGGACACCACAATAGTAATGATCTCCTTGTCTTCATCATCAGCTTCAACCATATTAGCTTGAGGCGTACCAAAGCTCTTCTAGTTACCCCATTAGTACCCTTCTGGTTTCCTTTCCCAAACTGTTGTGGTTTTTGTCCTTATTCCTTCTTCCCATAGTTGATTCTAGCTTGGAAAAAAGCAGTAAGATGGCCCAGCTTGTGACACTACCAACAATCACCATCAATCCTTTTGCGCTTTACCTAACTATATTGGACCCAAAACATTTTTTGGAAGTTAGAACTATTATATGTGAAATGTTGGAAGTTAAAAGCTAGAAAATGTATTTGAAACATTTTCGTTGAGTATGCTTCAGTGTTTTAGCCATAAAGCCATAACTTTTTCTCTAGTTATCCAAATGAGATGATTTTTTATTTGGAGTAAACTAGAGACATAAGGATACAAATTTTTTTCATGAAATCAAGTTTTAATTAAGTCTCTAAGGAAGTCAATTTTTGGATAGTATTTGAGTATAAAATATTATTTCAGCATAAAAACAGTCCAAAAATATTTAGGGTATAACTTTTAGATTTTCAAATCAAATTGAATGATTTTGGTGTCATTAGAAAATTAAGACAATAAGGAACATTTTTATAGAAGGAAGCGTTATCAAATTCTTTCAATTACCTTATCAGAAAAGGTCTGAATTTTTGGAAGGAGTTAGGCACGATTTAAATAATTTTGAGGTCTTGCTAGATTAATTATTTTATTTGGAGTTAATTATTATGTTGATGTTGGTAGGATTTTAAAATATGGTTTAGTTGAATTAAGTGGTAAGAACATATATATATGAGGGCATTTTGCGAAGATCACTTAAGCATTAAAGTCTTAAGGCTTTGAAGGAAGGGCAAATTGGACATTTCTCAATCATTAAGGGCATAATTGGAATAAGAAGTGTTGGTTTGCTTTTAATGAAGAAGAAGAAACGAAAATTGAGAGAGAAGAAACAAAGAG
>JANTNU010000004.1:24641671-24661672 GCA_024752395.1 Erythroxylum havanense
TAAAACCCCATTTTGATATCCTATGCCCAATTCTAACTCGTCGTTCAATTGATCGACAATAATTGATCCAGTCCTAAAATTCAGTTCAATTTTCTCAATTCATACTTCCTATAACAATTCCCTATTCATTGGATCAAAACCTTTATTGAAAATCCCCATTAAAACTCCAATTGTCTCAATTCAATACTTAGGTCACACTATGAACCATAATTGACCTTATTCTCTATGAATCATAACGAATCAAACATCACCTCAATTGGAGGTCTACATAATTCATTATGCCCCAAAAACTAAATCATTTCATTTCAGGAAACTGTCCCTCGACACGACCAAGGACCTTTTGCCGCGACGTAAGGGTCACTCGCCGCGGCGAACGTTTCCTTTGGGCTCGCCGCGACGTGAGGGAGAGGCTCGTCGCAGCGTCAATATTTTATGCTCGCCGCGACGTCAATCTTTTCCTGCCGTGCGAGCGTGCTGGCAAGAGAAGCGATGGCACACAGGTCGGTCAGCTGGGTTGGACTTTTGCGGATGACTTAGGATAGATGCTTGTATCAGTTTCCTTTTTGGTGTTGTTTAGGGGATTGATAGACTTGTCTATTCTGATATTGGCTGACTGTATCAAGATTATTTTGGATTTTAAAATTTACTGATTTCTGATATATTATGGTTTTAATTATTGCGATGCCAGGTGGATTATAGAATTGTTCTTAGGTAGTGCACCCTTATTGTGGGATATACGTCGGAACGACCCACGGGCGTTCCGGTGTGTACCCTACGGTGAGGGGGCGCTACAAATTTGCTTCTAAGTCCTTCATGAAAATTGTAGCATGTTTTCTGATCTTTTCATTGTTATAAAGTGTGGAATTTTTAGACAATGGGATAGGAAGTTATGATTTTTGGAAGATTGTGTTACTGTTGAGGATGAAACTTATATGGGCAAAAGATTTGGTTGAGAAATTGATCTATTTAGAGGTTGAATTTGCTTCCAAGTCATTCATGAAAGTTGTAGAATATGTTTTGATCTTTCTTTTGATATAAATCTTGGAATTTTTGGCAAAGGGAATGGGAAGATAAGATTTTACAAGAATGTTGTACTGGTTTAGGAAAGTATGGGATTAGGCAGAAACTTTGATTTCATTTTTGACACCCTTAGAGATGAAATTGAGTTTCAAGCCCTTCATGAAACTTGTAGGGTTTTCCGAAATCTTTCCAATGAGATCTCATTTGTGATTTTTGGACACTTGTGTAAAGAGTTGTGTAATGTGAAGAAGAGAAGGAAAATTGGAGGAAAAGAGAAGGAAAATTGAAAAAAAAAAAGAAATTCTGGGCGGAAATGGCCTCGCCCTCGCGAGGGCGAGGACGTAAGGGGGTCCTCGTGAGGGCGAGGCGCCCTCGCGAGAAGGTGGGTGCGACGCCCAGCTTCTACCATTTATTATTTTTATTTTTCTTAAATGATGTTTTTGTCCCAATTACATTCTTTTGTGAATAACTTTTCTATCCGACCTCTGATTGACCTGATTCTCGAGACATCGGATTAGTGAAATATTTAATTTCATTTCTATGTAAAATCAGAAGTTTTTGGTGATGAAATTGATGTGGACTGATTACATCAAAGTGTGGGGACCAAGTAATTATTTTTTTTGGTCCATGTTTTAACAATAATTGGACCTATAGAGGTCCAAATTGAGTGATTTTAGTGTCTATGGATTCCTAGAGCATAGAGGAATTTTTCTAAAAGGAGAGGTTGCCTAGGTTAACTTATGTGAAAGGTCTCAATAATCGGGAACAACAGACCCGAAATTATGATTTAGAAAAAATTACAATAAGCATAAATTGCGAGTTTAAGGATTTTTGTGCGGCTAAACCCTAGGCATATGTGAGCTGTGAAATTGGAGTAGTTTTTGAGATAAATTTCATATATTGATACCGGGATAGTCATGAACATGCATCGTACATATATGTGCATCAATGATTTTAATTGGGCAAATTATTAATGTGTGTGCAATGTATTGAATAAATGGGTTGTGTAGGCTAAGAGTTCACAATCCGGTGTTCCCAAAATTTGGAACGCAATGCTAATCCGGAGCGTATTGTGAGTAGAACGAGATGGTTTCATTTCACCCTTTATTCTATTTTACTCTATTTTGTATAAATTGATTGTTGAATGTGGTGAATAATGGTGGGTTTGAGAATTGCTGTGTTTGTGAATTCCGGACAGAAGGTCTGATGACTGTGTACTAGGAGTTAGTTATAGAAGTACTACTTGTATGTGAATTTGCGACCTATATGCCTATGATGTGACTAATTGGGATGCATGTGATTACTTAATTGTGATATATAAATGTTGATTGTGACATATGTATACAATGTAATTAAATGTGGCATATGCATTTCATTCATGAATGCATAACCATAAAATGACAGTTGTGACCGGAGCAGTCACCAAGAGCTAAAAACTCAATGATTGTACTCGAGCCTCGAGCCCCACAGTGATTTAGAGCCTCGGGCTCAGCGATTAATGTGCCCGTATAGGGACAGTTCAGGCGCTCGGTCACAACACCGTAATAAATTGGAAAGTGTCATATGAGCATTTGATATGTATATGATTACATATATTTGATTGAGTGAAAGGCAAAATGCCTTAAGCTTATGTGAAATAAATGTGTTATGATGCATTGCATGACATAAGTGTATGAAATAAAATGGCTGTTGTGACCAGAGTCATCACCGATCAGAGCTGTAAGCTCAACGAGTGGAAATGAGCTTTGAGCTCATAAGTGATTCAGAGCCTCCAGCTCAACGTTTAATGAGCCCTGTATCCACCAACAGATAAGGGACATTTATTAATGAGCCCTACAAGGGACAGTTTAGACACTCGGTCACAGCAAAATAATAAATAGAAAGTGAGTCTCATATGCATGTATCGAACATGAATAATGTGGATGTGAAACTCTGTAAATGTGTGAATGTGAAATATTTTGAATGTACACTAGGAAATAAAGTGAGATGAATGATTATTGTGTTATCTGACTGGGTAAACCATCGATGATGGTCACTCACTGACTTCGCAAAACTCACCCAAAATTTGTAATTATTTTTTAGGACTCAGAAGAGTACCCCATTAGGCAACGGGTGTATAACATCTGCATGTGAGTGAGAGAAGAGGTTGAGATCAATTCGCGTCTACATTAGTGTCTGATAAAATTGTATTTTCTGAATTTTTTTGTAAAAATGATTAGGTCAATTTGTAAAGTCAACGGATTGAATTAATTTGTATTTATGAAAAGCGCCCCCGTGGCCATTGTATTTACTGACGATTGTGTATGTTAATTGATTCCCACATAGTGTATGTTTGTGCTTGTGCTTTCAAAAAAAAATTATGCTAAGTTTTGATTGAGTGATGTAGCATGCCACCCTCGCAGGGCACGGACTCGGAGATCACCATCGATTTCAGGTTCGGGTCATGCGGGAGTGGGGTGTTACATTTACAATCTTCCTCTTCTCTGGTTAATAGTGAATAGATCCACACGAATTTAAGTTGCTTAGATGGAGAGTGTTCCATTGACTAACTAAATGACTTGTCTTTATTTTCGGAAGAAGTAAAAGACAGTTAAAATGAGAGATTTTAATTATTTTTAAAATTATATTATAAATTGGATTTTTTATTACAAAAATAATAATAGGCAGAGTGAAGCGCCCATTTTAGGGGAAGTACATAAATATGTGGATGAGAAGAGCTGGAATAGAGTTGGAATAACACAAGTAACACAGGTGATTTCATTTACTATTTTATTTTAGTATTACCGATTCCACATTTGAATAAGAAATACAGTGTCATATAAGAGAAATACCATTCCATCCCTCTCCCATAACTTCATCATCTAACTTGCTATTCACAATAGACTTAAGATCTTTAATTGACTCCATCATCTTAATAATTAAATCTCACAATAATCATTTTCTTTGTTTATTCTAGTCTTTTGTTATTAAGCTTATGAAAATGCAATACCTTCGAATAGATACACACATTCATATGATTTAATCTTCTTTCTCCTTTCTATTTAAAATAATACTTAACCTTTACGTCTATTCAATTTAGTCCGCCAAAAATAAAAGAACTTTTTAAAAAACACTCCCGCAAATTACAAAATCACTTCTAACTAACTTAAACAATCATAACCTTACAACCTAATTACTCTAAAATTAAAACTTGTGATATCACAATTTAGCAACCTCTCCCCCTTTCTTTTTTATTATTTTCTTTCATGAAAAAGAAAGTAAATACTAACTAATTGAATTTTTATTGACAAAATTTTTCGTCATAACGAGTACGTAGGCTTTTTGTTGGACCTTCAAAAAATTTTCCAATTATTATCGATTTGTTTATTAATCTATTTATTTAAGTTTTAGTTAATTATTTAATTGTTTGATTTTTTTGAATTTAGTCATTAATTTAGTGGCAGGAATAGAGAATAGAATTAGAAGGAGGGCTTAGAATTAATATGGGAAGGTTAGAATTAAGTTAGCTTAATGGAGTTAGTAGATGGATTAAATGAAAGAAAGGGCAAAATTGGAAGAACTATTTAAATGAAGGGTTAAAAGGGAAGAGTAAGCAAAGTGTGGTTTTGTTTAAAAGAAGAAGAGGAAAATCGTAGGAGTTAGAAAAGAGTGCAAAACGTGAAATAGAAGAAGAGAAGGAGGAAGATCATAGGAAACTTGGAAGGAAGAATATAGAAGAAGAAAAGAAGAGGAAATCAACTTGTTGAAGGTAAGCTTTCATATTTCTTCTAGCTAGGTTCAAAAAGGGATTAAATTGAGACTAGGGTTTGTGTTAGGAATGAAGGAAGAAAGAAGAGGAAGTTGAAACCAATGTGATTTTGGGTTTCGAAGCTAAGGTTTTGGTTTTCTAGCCTAGATGGACTATGGATAGGTTAGGTTTAAATTCAATTTTAGCATTTCTGTGATTCTTGAAGTTTTATGAACTTTTATTTGAATATGGATTAAATAGAAATTGATTTATTTGAAGGGAATCAAGAAAACCTTACTCAAAAGCAAGAGGAAAGGCAATCTTGAGCTTGTATTTTCAGTAAAAATTAGGTGGATAATATGTTTATAGCTGTTGTGTGATAGGCAAATGCCCTATTTGTATGTTTATACTTAAATTTTGTGAATTTGAATTTTTTGTGAAGATTTAAAAACGCATGATGAATTATGACCATGTTATACCTTAAAAAAGGTTATAACATTTTGAATTGAATGAAAAGAAGAAAAGCATGAAATATGAGAATTTGATGAAATGAAAGAAGCATGAGAGTACGAATTTGTGGTTGACTAAATTGAGCATAAATTTTTTTGTGATTGGGCAAGAGAGGAACCCGTTTCATTAGTCACGTGTACGTTGACCTATAGCCGTCTCCCTGTTGCCCGTTTAAGGCCATAAGATCCTGAGAAATCGAACTCGTTTTGTTTACAGTGTAAACTTTGGTTTCTTCATTTTGTTCCACAGAACTCTCGAGTTATTTTTTGTGTATTTCATCATTGTTGTGTTGAGTATGATTTATAATTGAGTATTATGCTTTGATAGATAATTACATGATATGCTCTATGTGATGACATTTTGTTAATTAAGAGTTATGAGATGAATTGTGAACTATTGAATTGCTAGACATATGTGTATATCTATTTGTATGTTTGGCTCATTGTTGATAACTATAAATGTATTAGCCACTGAGCCGTGTAGCTCACCCCACTATTCCCTCCTCAGGTGCAAAATAAGATGAATATTGAACCTTGCAAGGCATCGGAAACTCCAAGACATTAGAGAATTTTGTAACTAAGTTAGTGACTAGACTTTTGGATAGCTTATAAGCATATCAAACATAAGCATCCTTTTGTATTTTGTATTAAGCTTGATGTGTAAGTTGATATGTAATTAAAGCTATATATGAACATTTATTTTGTTTAGAAATGAGAATGAGAATTTAAGGATTTCCTTTTATGTATGATTATGCTATTTTATAGGTTGAGTATGATGGTTGTGGAAGAGGAATGAGTATGTGCATATTCTTCCTTGTTGAAATTGCAAATGGTTATTTGTTTTAGAATAGTATGTTGGAGATTGGAAAGGTTGTATGGGATGAATTACTTGAGGTGAGGTTCAAGAGTTACCGAAAGGTAATTAGTAGTGGATTAATATGAAGAGATATTGCATTTAGCAAGCTTTCCTAGGTGTAGAAATGGTGTTTGGAATTCAAAGAAAAAATTGTATCAATCTAATTAGAATTAGTTAAAGTTATCTTCTTGAAAGTTGTATTTTATCTTTCTAGCTTTTCAATGATATATAGTACGAGATTTTTGGACATTGGAGTTGAGAGATATGATTATTAGAAATTTGTGATGCTATATAGGGTGGTCTTTTGGGACAACTTCATTGTTTTGAAAATTTGACCCTTAGAGACAGAAATTGTTTTTATATTCTTTATGAAAGATCTAGATCTTTCTTTTATCTTTCCATTGATATAAAGTTTGCAAAATTTGGAGTTCTGGATCAAAAGTTATAGAGTTTAGAAGTTAGGATGTCTGATAAGAAGAAGAAGTGGAAAAGTACCGTCGTGCTTTAAGACTTTAGGCCAAAAACACCATCGTGCAAAAGCACGAGGGTGACTTTGAGGGTTAGCCAAAAATGTAACATCCCATCACTGATGGGAAGGGTATATTGGTCAATTGAGACGGGCTAGTAGGGTAGATTGCACATTTTGATATGTTCATATATTTAGCCTCTAATTTTAGAGGAATGAGACATTTTGCACATGCACATATATGTACATGTATTCATGACATTTCCCGGCATTTATTTGTGAATCTGATATGTTTTGTGAATTATGAGATAATTGTGTTTGAATATTTGAATTGGAATATTTTAAGAGTGATTTTCAGTTGGTAGTGACCCTTAGAAAATTTTCTGGAAATTTGGGAGAAAAAGTCCGGACCAGAGAATTTTCTAAGTAACGGACTGATTGACTTTTTAGTACTGGAATGACTGTCCAATGGCAATGGAAAAATTTGACTCATGATTTTAGGAATAAAAATGTGAACCATTGGCATTTGGAGATAACCTAGACTAGAAATGAAATTGAAAAGTGAAAGAAATTTTAAAAAGTATTTGAGAGGAAATGACAGGTGGCAAGTGCTAGGGTTGAAGATTAATTAGATCTTTTAAAAGCCTTAGGTTTTGACCTTTCCCTTTTGAAATAACTAAATCACTTTGGCAGTAAATTTCTTTCCTCCACCTAGGGCATGTCTTTTTCCTCCTCTGATTGATGCTTGTTTCTTCCCCTCTACAAAACCATTTGTTTTCCATTTGTTTGCTTGCTCTTCCTTGCGCAAAGACCAACTAAAACCCTTGAGAAGATGTTGAATTGGGAGAGCTTTAAAGTTAGCCGTGGGTGTTAGGAAGAGGTGAAGAGTTAGAGAGTTTTCTGGAGTTTTGAAGAGTAGAAGCTTGATTTGGTAAGTAATCTCCTTATATGTTGTTTATTTGTTAGTTGGAATGCATTTATGGTTTTAAATGTGAAAGATTAGGGTAGTTGAGTTGAGTTATGGCTGATTTTAGAGAGAAAAATGTGAAAAGAGGGTCGGAGAAGAAGACTAGGTCGCAGCGTGTCTGCGCCACGACGCGGCGAGAAATTATGTTCTCGCCGCGACGAGTCTTTCTTCACTCACTGCGGCGAGCTCTTAGGGGTGCGCTGCGGTGAGCCTCAAAACTGTTTGCCGCGGCGAGCAACTCCAGGACGCCGCGGCGAGTGTTCTTTGGCCGCGGAGAGCCCCATTTTTCGGAACTGATCTATTTCAGTTTTTGGGTCATAACTAATGATGTAGACCTCCAAATGAAGTGATTTTTGATTCGTTATAAACTAGAGAAAGGGGTCTACAATTGATGTGAAGAAAGAAAGTTTGAATTCAAATTAGTAAGATTTCAAATATTGAATAAAAGTTGAGGATAGGTTTCTATTTCAACCTAAGGGTGGTTTTATGATAATTGGAGTATAATTGTGAGATTTCTGAAATAAATTCAATGCTTTTGGAGTCTATAATGGGTGAATTTGATCTAGTATCTAGTAATAATGGCTTTGAGGTCTTTCTTACGAATTTAAGGGTATTGTATGAATGTTGTAGAGTTAATGGTATGGAATTTTGGTTTGAGACAAAAGATAGTGAAATTGGGGAGTGAAATTGGGGAAATAGCGCCGGGAATGTCACGAATATGCATTGTACATCTTTTATTTACGACATGTGCATCATTGAATTTTTCTGATTGTGTATTTAATAATGGGTGATTATTTGACCGTTATAGAGGCACCGTTGGAACGACATTCCACGGATATTGCTGGGACTTCCAGGCAGTGGCTCGGAAGTTATAGGTGAGTAACCTAGTTGGTTCCTCAATCTTTGATTGTTAACATTCTGTACTTAATAGTTCTATGAAGAAGAATGGTGGGTATTTGTGAATTGTATGATTGTAACTTCGGACCGAAAGGTTCGAGGGATTGGGGGTTTTGACATTGAAGTGTAAACTGTTTATGAATGTGGTAAATTGCGACTGCATGATGATATGTATGATTGAAAATGATATATCTGTTTTTGATAAATTGGTTGTGATGGCAATGCGATATTGTAAAAATGGTGATTATTGAATTCTGTGGATGATCACTAATAATAGTTGTGACTAGAGTTGCCACCGAGAGCTACAGACTCAATGTTAATGCACCCGAAAAGAGACAGGTCAGAGCTATACGCTCAACGTTTAATGCGCCCGAAATGGGACAGTTCAGAGCTATAAGCTCAATGTTAATGCGCCCATACTGGGATAGTTTAGAGCCGCAGGCTCACCGATCAATGCGCCCAAATTGAGACAGTACAGGCGCCCAGTCACAAAACAAATTAAAAATGGAAAATAATGGGAAAGTGTTATGTATTAAATTATTATGCTTTGTTTGAATTGTGAATTGGGAAGAAGGGGTTAAATTCTTACAATGGTATGATAACTGCTTTGTTCAATGTCTGATTTTGCGATTGTGTTATAATATGTAAATTGCTTGCGAAATGCATGAATTGAGTGAACCATCGATGATAGTTTCTCATTGAGTTCACAAACTCATCCAAAATTGCAAACTATTTTTCAGGATCGAGAGAGTAGACTCCTAGCTCCAGTAAGAGAGACTTTTCCTGCCGTGTAGATCGTGTTGGCAAGAAAAGTCATGGCACACAGGTCGGTTAGCTGGGATTTTTGGGGATGACCTAGTTAGATTTTTGTATCAGTTTTCTTTTGGAGTAATGTATATAGACAATGGAAAACTGATAGACATGTACATTTATGCTTTGATGATATGAAATGAGAAAGCATTTTGGTTTTTTTTTTTAAAATTTAGTGATTTTATATTACGATTTTATGAGTATGATGCCATGAGAGTATTGTAGTGACTGCACGTAGCTCTCCCTTATTGTAGGATATGTATCGGAATAACCTATGGGCGTTCCGGTGTATACCATACGGTAAGGGGGCGCTACAAAAAAGCATCGTCGTGCAAAAACACGACGGTGACTTTGGAAGTTGGATAGTGACTTTGAAGTTTTGAGAGGCTGATGAACATCCGATAGGATTTTGGCCATAACTTCTTCGTTCGACCTCCAAATGCCCTGATTTTTAAAGCATTGGATTTGTAATATATTTCTATATCTCTCCACAAAAATTTATAAGTTAGATATTTTTACTGAACATGCTTCAGTATTTTGATGATATATTAATCCTTACAGCTCCAATTGAGATGATTCTTATCTCTAAATAAATTAGAGAGATAGAGACACAAATTATATGAAGCAATCAAATTTTAATTAGGTCTCTAAGACTTTAAATTTCTGGATAAAAGTTTAGTATATTGTACTGCTTCAATATAGCAACAGTCTGAAAATGTTTGAGCTATAACTGTTAGAGTTATAAACCAAATTAAATGATTTTAGTGTCATTAGAAACTTAAGACAATGGGGAACAAATGTTATGAAGAAGTCAAATTGAAATTTTAGTTTGAAGTTTCCCAAAAATCCGTTCTAAAATAGAAGAATGAATTTGCTCACGTTTTGTGACTTCGATTGTTGGGCTTTAGAAATGGGGGCCAACACTTTTAATAACAAAACTTAATGATAAAATAAATTTTGACAATATTAATATATTAATAGTGACAATTTAATTGTGAAGGTACTAAATTGTCACAAATTTCCATTGTATTAGTGACACAAAAATAAATCATCACAGTTAGTCCAAACAATAGTATTAATCAATTGTTTTGTCACAACAAACCTCATATCTATGACAAAATAATACTTAGACACAAAAAATTATCACTAAATTACAAATAATAGTGACCATAGTTATAGTTTGGTGATTGTGACAATATTAAACAGAAACTAATTAATTAAATATTTATTGACAAAAGTTTTCGTCACAACAAGTTAAATATTGTATGACGATAAACCGTTTCGTCATAACAAAATAAATATTAGTGACCAAACTAAGTTTTGTTACAACAAATAGAAAATATTTGTTACCAACATATGTTTTGTCACAATTTCAATTAATTTTTGTCAAAATTATTTTGGCACCAAATTTCATAAGCTTTTAGTGACAAAACTTTGTGATAAAATAAATTTTAACAATATTAATATATTAATAGTGGCAATTTAACTGTGAAAGATACTAAATTGCTACAATTTTCATTGTATTATTGACAAAATATAAATCATCACAGATAATCCAAACAATAGTGTCAACCAATTGTCTTGGCACTAAAAAATATCGTATTTGTGATGACAAAAATAATTAGTCACAAAAAAGTTATCACTAAATTACGAATAGTTGTGACCATAGTTATAGTTCAGTTATTGTGATAATATAAAGTAGACACTAATTAATTGAACATTTATTTACAAAATTTTATGTCATAACAAGTAAAATATTGTATGACAATTAACCATTTTGTAATTAAAAGAAAAAAATATTAGGGACCAAACTATGTTTTGTCATAACAAATAGAAAATATTAGTTACCAACATATGTTTTGTCACAACAAATAGAAAATATTAGTTACTAACATATGTTTTGTCACAATTATAATTTATTCTCGCCAAAATTATTTTGACATCAAATGGCATAGGCTTTTAATGACAAAACTTAGTGATAAAAGAATAATAATAGTGAAAACTTAATTGTAAAAGATACTAAATTATCACAATCACTATTCTATTAGTGACAAAAAATAAATCATCACAGTTAATCCAAACAATAGTGTCAATTAATTGTCTTGTCACAAAAAACCTTGTATTTGTAACGAAATAATAGTTACTCACAAAAAAATTGTCACTAAATGTCTTAATTCTTGTAGTGTTCTATCCTCCATTCATCATTCAACCTCAATCGGAGTCCATCACCACTACCACACCATCTGAAACTTTTGCCCGACAAAGGAGTTGGAAGCAAGTTATTAGAGATAACCAAACTTTAATATTAAATTTAAACCTCCCATGGAAAAGGATGGCAAATTGATAATCTGTCCAGAGATAAAAATCCTTGAAGAAGGAGCACGTTATTGGGAAGCTACCCTCGTTTGTTTCTTCTTTGACTAGCGTCCCCCCTTCCCTGTCATCCAGAAATGGGCTCATCGTGCTTGGCATAACAAAGGACGTGCTAACAGGCTCCTCACTGAAGACCACCTTATTTTGTTCACTTTCCACTCAACCTCACAATCTCATAAAATACTTGAGGAAGGCCTTTGGCACCTTGGAAATCAACCATTGTTCTTGCAATTTTGGCAATCGAGTTTTAAGTTAGAATTTTTCAAGGTTTAGAACATCCCTTTGTGGATCCACTTTCATAATATCCCTCTTGAATACCAAAAAACTAAAGGCTTAAGTGCTATTGCTAGCTACATAGGAAAACCCCTATGCATTGATGAAACTACTACCATGAAAAAAAGAGTGGGATACGCTTACATATGTGTTAATATTGACATATCCAAAGAGCGTCCAATAGGCATTCCTATAATGAGGCTAGGTGAGGGACATACTCTATGGGAGGACAGTATTGAGGTCTCCTATCAATAGAAGTCTCTCCCCAAACACTAGGGGAAAACTTAGAAAGCAACTGGAAAGAAGTTTCAAACTGGCAACTACTTTGAACTGATGGGACCTTCGACTGTTGATGATGAAATACCATATTTAATTGCAGAGGCCACAGAAAATATACCAGATGTTGAGCTTGCCCCTAATACTACTCCTTGCACTCCTATAGAGACATCTCTCATGAACCAAGTACTTCCCCAAGATAATCCACCCTCAACACCCATCACCCTTGCAGGTATTCATTCTTCTTCACTTGATAATACCAAAAATGTCTCCACTAGTAAAATCAATAGTATAGCCTCTCCTTCAATTACTCATAGTGTCAACAATACAGGGTCAGTAGAAACTCACTCATCCAGCCCTCAAACTAGTAACGTTGCAGATCATGAACAAGGAGGCTCAAACAAGCCATTTCAAACAGCGGTTAGGAGAAAATCTCGATAGAGCAAGAGTAAATGCTCCAAAAAACAACTTATTTAATATGTACATCATCTTATGAAATGTCAAAGAATTGAATTTCCGTAAAAGAAAGCAACTTTAAGGGATTTTGTCAAGATGGAGAAGCCTCTAATTATTGCTTTAATTGAAACAAAAATAAAATTAGCAAACTTCAATCGAATCTCTGTTATGGGATCTGAGTGGTAATAGATATCAAACTACTCACAACATGTAAATGATTGAAAAATTATATGTGATAGGACTGATCAACTTCTAGTGGAGCTCCTCAAATCTACAGATCAATTTATGCATCTTAAACTCACTTTTGTGTAGGAGAATGTCTATCTTCTTGTCTCTTTTATCTAACGTCTATCTTCTTGTCTCTTTTATCTATGCCAGTAATTTTGGTTTCTACAGAGCCACTCTGTGGAATAATCTTATGGGCTGTAGCAAAACTTCCACCTTGCCTTGGGTCATTTGCGAAGATTTCAACTTTATATTATATCAATCTAAGGCTCAAGGAAATTGTAGTATTAGAAATTATTCAGATGACTTTAAGCAGTGTTCAAACAATCTCGAGGTAACAAATTTAAACTCTCTTTGCCACATATTTGCTTGGTCAAATAAACAATCTTCTTACTGGTTTATTCAAAAGAAGTTAGATCGAGAATTGAATAATGCTCAGTGGCTTGTTCAATTTCCCAACAGCTATGCTATCTTTCAGGACTCCCTCTTCTCTAACCATGCACCTATTAAAATCATGAATATATTTCAGAAGGCTGCATATTGTGCTGCATATTGTCATCCGTTTTTGTTTTAACAATTACTTAATCCATACACCGGTTTTCATTGATGCTTGTAAAGCAAGAATTCTTCAATTTTTAGTGGAACCAAACAATTCATATGTGTGCAAAAACTAAAAGTCATTAAGCAAGAACTTAAACTTCTTCACACCTTATATGGCCTTACTAACGAAACTTTATCAAAAGCAAGAAGAGAACTCATTGACCTCCAGTAAATCATTTTTTTAGAAATTAAAAAATATATTAATAAATTAAAGGTTAGCATCGAAAGAGGTCTATCACAAAGACCCCTTAATACACTGATACAACTCTATTAATACTAAAAAACTACAAAATAAAGACAGGGTCAAAGCTATATCGTTAATATATGGGAGCAACACGTACTCAGCTGGCAAGGCTGGCGACGTGGATGTCCCACTATTCTTCTCCTTCTTTGTTCGGGTTCAATGGATGTCTACTCAGCTAAGCCTATTCTTTAGGTTAGAGATTGAGGGCATAGATGATCTTATTCCTGAAATCTTCAAATGTGGCTAATCAAAGGAGTATGCGAATCGCTTTGAGCAGTTGTCTTTCAGGTAGACGTCTCAACAGGTGAGTTCCAATCTCCACTACCTTGTAAAAACATGCTTGTTATTTGTATTCTTGAATGAATGATTGTGTTCTTGATTTTTGAACAGTAGTTTAGGTTGAACTCTGTTTATGTTTTTACTGAGCCATTAGGAGTGGGGGCTAGATTCTCCATGTGAGAGCTATTCCTTTGCTATAGTGAGAGTTCAATTTATTTATAATCAGTTGTTCTCTTATGCTAGCAATAATAAGCTCTATAATAGAGGGTAGGGTAGTAGATTTCTATTCAAACCTTATGTAGTTCCTTTCCTTCCAGATTGCATGAGTTCAAGTAGCCACTGTGATAAGAATAACTGCTCTATCAGATTTAGAAACTTATAGAAGGGTAACTCTAATAGTAAGTCATAAAGTTTATTTGAGATTGGATCAGCAGCATAGAGTCTTGAGATTTTTTCCTAAATTTCTTTAGAGAAATTGCACTCAAAGAATAGATGATCCCTTTTTTCTTCCTTTAGATTACATAGAACACACATTTTTGAGGAGGGTAGGAATTGCAGCCTGTCCATTGTGCTTAGTCTGTTCAACATTATTAACTAGAGAAGGAAGTTGGTTTTAGGTCTAAGAACCTTATTCAATACCATAGAAAACCATCCCACTCTATTAGTTATCCCCTCCTTCAATTTTTTAGCTTCCTTTAGTATTATTCCTGAAACTAGAATCCCTTTCCATAGATAAGTATCCCTTTCTCCAAGACTTGTGAACTAAGAAATGGACAGAAGTCTAGTTTCTTCAATTAATAGTGACCATCCTCCATTTGTGATTATTTCTTTGAGTTTAGTATTCATAGGAAACCTTACCAGTAGGGTTCTAGCCAGTTGATTTTGAAATAATACTCCTTGCCTAGTCCAATTATCATGCCATAGAGAGAATTTTTCTCCATTCCTAATTTGAAAAGAAATATTATGTTGTACTTCATCCTTCATTTTTAGAATTTGGTTAAAGAACCAAGTGTGACTATCCTTGAGTCTTAGAGCCTAAAAACTCCCATCCTTTAATATGTAAATATGAATCCATTTGATCCATATTGACTGCTTATCACTAAGGATTCTCTAGATTCTCTTAGTCATAAGTAATCTGTTTTTCATGGTGACTGAATCCAGTCCCAATAGCCCTCTTTTTTTGGTTGACAGATACTTTTTCAGCTGACTTTTGCTTTCCCTTTCTTCCTATTCTTATTCCCCTATAGGAACTACTTCATCATTCTTTCTATGGTTTTGGTCAACCCTTTGGACAAAAAAAGATATGAGCACTAGTAAGTTTGCATTGACGAAATAACTAACTTCAAGAGCTTAAGTTTCCCTCTATAAGATAGAGCTCTATTAGTCTATGAATCCAAACTTTTCTAAATTTTTTCAATTAGAGGAATACATTCAAAAAACCTTAGCCTTCTTGATGAGATAGGAATTCCCAAATAAAGGAGAGGAGGCTCCTTTAATTCCATTCCAGCTACTATAGTCAAAGCATTTAAGAGGTGAGAGACATTTTTTGATAGCATGAAGTAACTCTTTGGAAGATTAATACTCAGCGCCGACATCTCTTTGAGAGAATTGAGAGTGCTCATTAGTTGAGAGACTAAGTGGACATTTGCCTTGCTTATGAGAATGAGGTCATCTACAAAACATAAGCTAGTTAGTGAAATCATCTTACATTTAGAATGGTATTTAAAGCCTGGGTCTTTAGAAGAGTTATATTTTAGCATTTGATTGAGAACCTCCATGCAATTTAGGAATAGGTTAGGTAACAGAGGCTCCCTTTGCCTAAGTCCTTTTTTGCCTTTAAACATCTCCCTAGGGCTTCCATTTATCATAATTTCAAAGGATATAGTACTAATACATTCCCTAATCCACCTTAAGAACCTATGAAGGAATTCCATAACCTCCACAGATTGTGGCAAAAAGCTCCAATTTATACTATCAAAAGCTTTTTGTAGGTCCACTTTAATAGGACAATTTTGGGGACTCTTCCTTCGGTTATACCCTTTTAACGACTTCTAGACTATAAAAATATTGTCCCTAATATCCCTATTCTTCATATATGCTCCTTGATTTTCACTGATGAGAGTCTGGAGAGTCTCCTTCAACCTGTTTGCCAAGATCTTTGCAATGATCTTATACAGAAAGTTTGTACAAGAAATATGCCTGAATTCATTCCAATAGGAAGGGTTTGAGTTTTTAGGGATTAGACAGAGAAAAGTCTTGATAATCTCCTTTAGCATTATCTTTTTTTGGTAGAATTCATGAACTGCCTCCTTTACTAACCCCATTGTACTTCAAGTTTTTTGATAAAAGAAACCATTCAATCTATCAGGGCTTGGTTTTTTAAAGCCATTCATGTCAAACACCACCCTCTTTATTTCTTGGTCTTTTATAGGCCTAATTAATAAAGAGACCATATGTTAAGAAATTCTGGCCAAGACAAATTTCCTAAGGTTCTCTCCTATGACTGGAGAGGAATTTGTTGTGCCTAAAAGTTTCTTGTAAAAAGAGATTGTTTCCTTATCTAATCCTTTTTCTCTAGCCACTACCTCTACATCTTCTGTTGCAATAGAGATGATTCTGTTTACATTCCTCCTAGCTTGAATTGTGTTAAAGAAGAATTTAGTACATTTGTCCCCATCCTTTAGCTAGTTAACACCAGATCTTTGCTTCAATAATGAGCTTTGGTTATCCACCATTTGCAACTATTCCTTTAGAGCTTCCTTTTCAGCCAAAGCTAGTAAAACATCTGTAGGGTTTTCTGCCAATGAAATCTAGATAGTTGACAATTTATCTCTAGCCTTAATAATTTCCTTCGAGAGATTTTGTCCTCTTTTATAATTGAGGTATTTCAGTTCTTGCTTGATAGACTTGAGATTTTGTAGACAAATTTACTATTTAGTCCCAAAGCAGTCACACTCCATCCCCTTCAATATCTCTTCATGAAAGCCTTCTGCAGTTGCCATGAAATTATTAAACCTGAAAGGATGCATGATTCTGACAGATTGAACAATCTGTCGATCCTTATAAGAGAATGGTCAGAAATCCCTAGGTCAAGATATTTTGCTATATTTCCTGAAAAGGAATTAAGCCAATCTTGGCCCTGTCCAACTTTTTCCTGATATACCAAGTAGAACTTTGTTTGTTAGACCATGTGAATTTATGGCCTTCAAATTTAAGATCTCTAAGCTCCAAATCCTACATACAATCATACATATCTAAAGAATAATTGTGTAAATTACAATCACTCTCTACTTCAGATCTGAATAGTGTGGTGTTAAAATCACCACACACTAACCATGGATAATTTGTCAAGGCCATTAATCGTCTGATAGAATTCCACAGTTTAGTCCTTTGAAATCCAATGTTAAGATCATATACAAAAGTAGCTAAAGCACTAGAGTTTTCCTCCTTGAAGTAGATCTTAGTGTGAATAAACTGTTGATTTGTTTCAAGGGTTTCACATCCACTAAATCACCATCATAAGCAATAATAATCCTACCATAGGCATGGCTTTAGTGGTTTGATAATAGTTGTCATTTCCTACCCAAGCAACATAGCTTGTTCAGATTTATTTCCTAAATTTGAGTTTCCAAAAGACAAAAAAAACCTGAGGTTTCTCTTTCAGGACAAAGTCCCTTAAAGCATTAAGCTTGGAAGGGTTATTTATTCCACTACATTTCATCCTATCATAGTCATAAGAGATTGCTCTTACCTTTAGAGCCTTTCTTACTACTCCTGTTGTTTTTCTTAGAAATCACCTATTCAAAATGCTTCTCTTGAACTCCTCCATTCAGTGGTTCAGCCTTTTGAATGCCTTGTTCATTCTGTTGGGGATTAGAGACTTCTTTTTTTTTGTATCACAATTTCTTGGTTCTTTCACCTCTTAGTCCATTCGAGCATTATTTTGCTCAATAAAAAAAACCAGAAGTGATTCTCCAATCCTGTATGAATTTGGATCATTTTTTCCTTGACCATTTCCTCTAATTTTAGGAGAAACTTCTTTCAATTGACTTGGTTAGAAATTTCAACAACCTGCTCATCCTTCTCCTCCTTTTTCTTTCCTTCCGAATCACTCTTTTCTATACCTATCACCTCCCAATAGTCTCCTCCTATAAAGATTTTTCCAATAGGTTTCCATTCTTTACCTTGAGCTTTTAGTTTCTAGTGGTATGTAACCATAACTCATTTTCCAATCTTAATATAGGAATGCATTCCTTCATTTCTTTAAAAATTTCCATACTCACACACAATCTGGCAAACCCAACCCTTTTCCCCAATGCTATGTTCTCATCTATGCATATAGGTTTCTCTAGATAACTAGCTAGCATACTCAAGCCTTTGGTAGTCCAATATTCTAGAGGAATGTTAGGTGTGTTTACCCATAATGGAAGGTTTTCCATTCTGATTTTTTCTACTTCCATTCCCTATTGCCAACTTTGAAGGAATAAGGGGAGTTGTGAAATGTGCCACGGACCTTCTTCAACTATCTTTTGTGCTTTCGATTTAGAGGAGAAAGTGAAGATAATGTTATCCTCTTCAGTGAGCATTACCTCCATTAAGCCTCTTCCTTTCTAATTTCTCTGAGCCTAAGCTTTTATCATTAGAAATGCAATCTTTTTTCCATGAAAAATCCAACTAGGGTAGACTCTCAAGTTTTAGTTTCTTATAGAAGTTCTAAGCTAGGAGGCACCATTAGTTTCCTTCAACCTCTACTGGAGGACTAAAAATCAAAGGAGAATCAGAATTATCTCCTACAACTTGTTTCTATGTCTTCTTAGCCCTTATAGCGGAAACTCCTTTTGTTGGAACTGTTTTCTTTATGAGGAACTGGGTGTTTTTGGAGAGGGGTGGCGAGGAAGAATGGGCTGAAGAGGCATTGGAAGGGGAGTAGGACTTCACATGAAGGTTTGTAGTGTTGTGAATTCGTAGAGCAAGGGAGGGAGTAGAGGAGGAAGAAGGTGAGTTAGTTGAGGGTAAAGGAGGAGATTCAAAAGGATTGGGGGTGTGTTGTTAGTCTTGAATTATTTGCTTTTAGTCAGCCATTATAACTCCTTGCTCTAACAAATATCTCTTCTAAATTGGCTCAAAGAGGGTGACAGATGCAATTTTTTTTTCTTTAACTCCATCCTTTCTTGTAAGAACAAAAACTGAATCTTATCTATCACCATAAAAATAATCCATTGTTGCTTTTTCATCATTATCAGTCAAATGAAGTGTAGTGCTCCAAAATCTCGGTTTCATAAATAGTATTTTTTGGGCCATGAATAGTGCATCCAGAGGTGGATAATGACACCTAGGACCCAAACTGCACTTTATTTTATTTGACATTTGATAGTATTATTCAAGGATAGCCCAAGGATCAAATTAAAGATAAAAAAAAGTTCATTTCGAGGGTTTGACCAAGAGTTGACTAGTAATCAAAGTTTGACTAGAGAAAAAGGTGAAAATCAAAGCCAAAAGATTAATGAAAATAAATGATATTAATTAAGTTATTTATGCGGGGTTGATTTTTTTATGGATATTATTTATTAAGAACAAGAAAAGAATAACATTTGTTTTTATATGCGTTAATGAGTATTGTTTTTTAATGGGACTAATAGCATTAATTGCCACCTAACACTCTCTTCTTCACCAAGGATTGCCGAGAACAGTCCCTATGTTCTTTTTCTCCATTTTCTTGTACTTTCAAGCCAACTTTTTTAATCTTTAACCTCCAAATCAACTATTAAACATTAAATCATCAACCTAGGGTTCTTAACCTTACCATATCAAGAAGAATGCTGGGAAAAAGATGATGAAAAAGTATATAGGTATTCTTGATGAATAGTGTTTGAAAATCAACAAGGTAAGTTAATGAAGTTTTGGCTATTTTTAATACATCATTTTAGTGTAGTTGTATGCATTAATGAATAAAATGCAAGAAATTGAATTTTTATGCAATATTATGAAGATAAAGAAGAATAATTGAAGAGGGGGGGAGGGGC
>JANTNU010000004.1:24682740-24698273 GCA_024752395.1 Erythroxylum havanense
GGGGGGGGGGGGGGGGGGGGGGGGGGGGGGGGCATGGCCCCCCTCCCATATAACGTGGCTCCGTCATTGCCAATGCTGGCTTGATAACTATTATTGTAGGCAAATTCTATCAATGGTAGGTGGGTGTCCCAACTCCCCTTGAATTCCATGACATAGGACCTCAGCATATCCTCAGGTGTCTAAATAGTTCTCTCTGACTGACCATCCATCTGAGGGTGAAATGCAGTACTAAACTTCAATCGCTTATATAGCACCCCCTTACTTCAGGATACGTACCGGGACACCTGAAGGTCATTTCGACACATACCCTAGGATAAGGGCACGCTACGTTCGATTACTACACTCATTTGACATGGCATCGTATCATAATTCACTTATTGAGCATCAATGGAAATTTATATTATTTTTAAATCCATCTCTTTTTTTTTTCATTTCTCAAACTAAGAGTCTACATGTGTCTTTTGACCCTGTTTACATGTACATTAACAAAAGCTAGTACAAATGTACTACATGAAAGAGGAAAACATGACCATCTATCTAAGCCATCCCAAAAATTCCAGCTGACCGACCTTTGAGCCATGGCTACTTTTGTTAAAACACAATCTACACGGTAGTGGAGCCTCTCAGTAGCTAAAATTGTCTCTCGGTCTTGAAAAGACAACGTTGCAATTTTGTTGAGTTTTGCGAACTCAAAGAGTGAACCATCATTGATGAGTTCATCGGATTATAAACACATACCACATATTTCACAGATATTCATTCAGATCATATTAATATTCTTGAAATTCACATAATATGGTATCTCATATGACCACACAGTTCAATATAACAAACAGCTCATATCAATTTATCCCTCATTTCCGCTTTACATATCATTCAAGAAATTCAGTCTTATAATGCTATATGCATGAGAGTCACATTCATTCTTATTGTTGTGACCGAGTGTCTAACACATACTTATACAAATACTAGCCATAGGGTTCAGTCAGAACAGAATCACGGAGCATAGCTCTACGTGCAGAATCATAAATCACGAAGCAAAACTTTACGTAGAAGCGTTTCAAAATGGCTACTCAAGTCACAACGCCTTTATCTAAGCATGTATTTTATGAAATGCATCAATTACTAATTATGCCATATCAGATAATCACATGTGTTGTTTAAATCAGAACTCATTAACATCGAAGCTAAGTCTAGCATTCAACTTTCGATGAGAATTCACATATATCATACAAGATTTCACATCAAATCGAAGCACTTCCAATACATATATCCATACAACAAACTCCTCGGAATTTAAGTCCGGAATTTAAATCAAATCATAAGAAATTTATAATTGGAAGCTAAATAAATCAAATACATTCAAAGTAAATCAATCCTAGGAAATCATCTAGGTTGACTCACTGAACGCTCCAATATGCTATTGTCTGGATGGTCCGGCAATGTCTGATTGGCGTCTAATGTGCCCCTTTATAACATACACAACACATTTACACAAATCACATTTTTGCACAGATATACAAATATTCATTAATGCACATCTACTTGTATGAAATGGGTACAATGCATGTTTCATGACAATTCCAGGGTACTTTTATCAATTTCCATCCTAAATTCGATCCCATATCAAAACTCATCCAAGTATGATTTATACTTAGGTTTATGCCCCATTAAAACTATTAAAATCACAATTCATTACTCATTGGCTTACTTTCAGACTTTTCCAAAACACCCTTTCGGGTGTACTCTTCTCACTTAATCAGAATGTGGAACTGAGGTAATTTGGTCGAACTCTCTGCGAGAAAAATGTTCCTCTATAACTTCTCTTTCCACCGATACCAGAATCATTGAATTTAGTTCAGTACATTGGAAGATATGCGTCAAACATTATCGGGTTGTTCACATTCAAAAATAGTGTACTGTACCTAACTTCCATTAAGGGATTAAACATTTTTTAGGCTCAAGCCTAATTGAACTCGTTGGTCTATAACTTTCATGAAGACATAAGGACAGATTTTATCATTTGAATGATCAAAAATTGAACAGAAGATAGGCCATGTAGAAAAACAGAAGAAACAAAACACAGAAGAAGTTTATAAACAATAAGCTAGAAGAAGAAAAAGACAGAAGAAATGAGTCGGCAAAACACAGAAGATAGAAAAAGACAGAAGAAGTTCATAAACAGTATCCCAGAAGAAGTTTATGAACAGTAACCTAGAAGAAGAAAAACACAGAAGAAGCGAGTCGGCAAAACACAGAGGATAGAAAAAGGTAGAAGAAGTTCATAAACAGTAACCCAAAAGAAGTTTATGAACAGTGACCCAGAAAAAACAAAACACAGAAGAAGACACGTTAACAAAACACAGAAGAAGACGCGTCAGCAAAACACAGAAGAAGACGCGTCAACAAAACACAAAAGATACAAAAGGCAGACGATACAAAACACAGAAGATACAAAAGGCAGATGACACAAAAGGTAAAAGATACAAAAGGCAGATGATACAAAAGGCAGAAGATACAAAATGCAGACGATACAAAAGACAAAAGATACAAATGGCAGACGATACAAAAGGTAGACGATACAAAAGGTAGAAGATACAAAAGGCAGACGGTACAAAACACAAATGAAGATGACGTCATCACGGAAGAAGCAAAAAGACAGAAGAAACATCTTCGTCTTTCAACACCTTCCCTTATAAGGACCATAACCTCAAAGAAGGTTATTTAGATAAATCTATCTAGATTGGTATGAAAGTTTCACAAAAGTTTCAAATCGAGTTATTGCTATTTCAACTCCAACATCACTTTTACATCACCTAAACACTAATAATCTTTCAAAAACTAGATTAACACTATAACCAAATCTATTTGCTCCCAACCACACAGTAATTATGAATATACACTTAAATGTCATTTTCCATGTAGATGACAGTAATTCATCAAATTTATTTCATATATCCCCAACTCTAAAGGATTTATTCGCTACTCATCTGCTGAGAACTCCAAAATCTTCAAGCCCTAAACTCTATGCAACTTATGAACTCCGTTGTGTACAATGACTAGCTTCTAATTTTTTTTCTTAGGGTAGAAGACACAAATAGCAAAGTGGGGTTGGTAAAGGAACGGAAAAAACAGAGAAATCACTTAGAACATGTTAGAGGGAAAACTCTGTGGACGGGAAGAAAATTTGGAGATGATCCCAATGAAGAATGAACTTAGACATATAACCTTTCAACTCTCAGAGCACAGTAGCCTACTTCTAGCAGAAGTAAATAAACCTAAGTGACATTTGTCACTTTTCAAATATCTAAGCTCTAATTGTGTTTCTTTTGAAACTAACTCCCTTAAACTCTCATCTTTACAATCCAACTATCTCCAATTCTTCATTTGATGTCTTTTTCCTATTTTCTATAAATTTTCCCAAATTCTATGCCTACATTCACCAAAATTTACAAATACAATACTCTTACTGTCCAATAGAATTCTCAACATAAATAAATTCAAAATTCTCAAATAGTCAA
Organism: Erythroxylum havanense; assembly: GCA_024752395.1. NCBI lineage: Eukaryota > Viridiplantae > Streptophyta > Magnoliopsida > Malpighiales > Erythroxylaceae > Erythroxylum > Erythroxylum havanense. Next base: position 24,686,262 of record JANTNU010000004.1, read on the forward strand.
AAATCATAACTCAATCTAATTATACTCAGAATTATTCATGAATGCATGTACAATTATTTTCAAGTGGAACAACTTCACTATTCACATATATGTGTATGTCACATTATGCATGAGCATGCACAAACATTTCTAAACTCTCATTGTTCACTCATATTTATTATGCTAACCTTCCCATAAGTAATGGGATGTTACAACTCTCCTATCCTTAAAGAAATTTCATCATCAAAATTGTTACTTGTTTGCTCGAATAGGTGGGGATATTGTCTCTTCATATGCTCCTCCGTCTCCTATGTTGCTTCCTCAGTTGAGTGGCTCCTCCATAGGACTTTCACCGATGGATTGACTCTGTTCCTCAACTGCTTGATATGTGATCCCACAATCTTGATCGGCTCCTCAATATAACTTAAGTTACTAGCAACCTCAATCTCCTGAGCCGGTATCACATGTGTCAGATCCTATCGATATCTTCAGAGCATACTCACATGAAACACATTATGCAATTGAGACATCTCATTCGGTAAAGCCAGCTTATAGGCCAAAGGTCCAATCCTCTCAGTGATCTCATAAGGACCAATGTACCCAGGGCTCAACTTGCCATTTTTACCGAATCTTAACACTCCTTTCTAAGGTGACACTCTCAAGAATACTCTATCTCTGATACCATACTCCATATCACGTCAATGTTGATCCACATAACGTTTCTGTCTATCCTGAGCTGCTTTAATTCAGATTCGAATCAACTTCACTTTATCCACTGTATCTTGTATTAACTCTCGGCCTTCAACTATTCTCAAGCCCTCTTCATCCCAATATAATGGCGACTGACATTTTCTACCATACAGTGCCTCATATGGTGCCATTTCGATACTACTGTGGTAATGACTATTGTAGGCAAACTCTATCAATGCCATATATTGATCCCAAGCTCCTCTAGACTTCAATACATAAGCTCTAAGCATATCCTCAATAGTCTTGATTGTCTTCTCACTCTGTCCATCTGTCTGAGGATGAAACACTGTACTGAAATTCAACTTAGTACCCATAGCAGATTGCAAGCTCCTCCAAAACCTTAAAGCAAATCTCGGAACCCTGTCTTATACTATGGACATTGGAATCCCATGCAGCCTCACCACCTCATTCACATATTTCTGGGCCAACTGATCAAGTGAGTTATTCTCTCTCACTGATAAGAAGTGGGCTTATTTAGTTAACCAGTCCACTATGACCCATATAGCATCATGCTATCTCGGAGTCTTAGGCAATCCCATAATAAAATTCATAGTGATCCATTCCTATTTCCACTCCAGAGTGGACAACGAATGAAGTTTCCCTACCGGAGCCTGGTGCTTTACTTTCACTTGCTGGCAAGTCATACATCTAGATACATACTCCGCCACTTGCTTCTTCATTCCTGGTCACCAGAAATGTTACTTTAGTGCGTTATACATCTTGGTAGTACCAAGATCCATAGCATAGGCGACTATATGAGCTTCCTCAAGAATCTCCTTCCTCAACTCATCCACATTAGGCACACACAGCCTCTATTTCAACCATAATGTCTCATCTCTCAGCTCAAAATCAGAATTTAGATTCATCCTTACTTTCTCCATAAGCTTTACCATATTAGGATCTTTCCCTTGAACTTTTCTGATCCTATCATGTAGCATTGGTCTCAGCTTTAACGTAGCAATCAGGGCCTCATGTTGGCCCTGAATTTTTTTTAATGAATAAGCATGATTTAAATTTGATTTCAAGGTTTTAATAGATAAGTTATTATTCAGGAGTGTTTAATTTTGTTAAAGTGTGAAAGAAAATATGAAAGGGGTTAGTGAAAGTATTAAAGTAGTAAAAGAGTGTGAGAGCAACTTTGGCAAGCCACATAAGTCTAGAAACCATAAGGCATTAAAGGAAGGGCAAGGTGGACTTTTATAAATCATTAAGGGTAAGATGGGAAGAAAGAAGTGTTGTTTCCTTCCTTAAGAAGGAGAAAAACAAAAATGGAAGAGGAAAAAGTGAAATAACAAATCAATGAGAGAGAGAAAGAGAGATTTTGGTGGTTGAGAGGAAGGAAGAAAGTTGAGCTAGGGTTTCATCTTTTCTAAGCTTTCTAGAGAGATTTAGAGGTTTTGCAAGAAGGGAAAAAGATAGAGAAAATCAAGAGCCTTCTTTTGAACCAAGCATCTTTTCTTTTGGTGAAGATCTAAGGGAATCAAGAAAGACAAGAGGAGCAAGAGGAGAGGCACATTGGAGCAAGCCATAGTCAAGGACTTCAAGGTGGGTTTCACTTTTATAGCTAGGCAATAAGTTAACAAAAGTTTCTGTCAATAAATGATAGTAATAAATTTTGCAAAACCACCTCATTCATGTGCATTTAAGGTTGTTTAGTGTTGCAAGATTTTTCTACATACTTATACATGATTTGTGGGATGATACATGAAAGGTTTGCTTTATTAAAATGATTCTTTAAAAAGATATATAATTTTGAAACCATACTTTTGGAAATGGATTTTAGGATATAACAAGCTTATGAAAAACAAGTTTTCAAGGAAATGTGCCTTTGTGGGCATCAAGCTTACAAGATTTTGAAATTCTATGTGATATGTGGGTTTGTGGTAGTCCCTCAAGAATCGTCACGTGCATGTTGACCCAAGTATAGACTTCTCCCGCCTGCCCGCTAGTGGCATGGAGCTCCCTCAAGGACTCCCTCAAGAATTAACGAGTACATAGGACCATTTCATTGGGAATGTGTAGTGCGTCATGTTTCGAACTTACCCAAACCATGTGATGTGCTTATGTGTTCATGACCAGTTGATATGAGTGATGCATTCATGACTGCATACACATGATTTTGCATACACAAAAGTTTTTTGCATTGATGATGTATTAAAAAAATGTCTTTACTTGTTGCAAACTATAAAATTGTTACTCACGAGCCTTTGAGCTCACCTCCACTTTCCTCCCTATAAGTAGGTGATGAGTAAGAGATTGAGTAAATAAGGGCCAAGGCATCACTCCACCTTTGAAATGTTGATGTAATTTAAACAAATCTAGTAAAACAAGGCTTTAATTGCATTTTGAGCAATTTATTGTTCACATATCTCTTGTATCTTGGAATATTCTTGAAACATTCATGTATTGGGGGATTAAAATGTCCATTAAAGCTTTGTAAAACTACGATCTTTTGATACTGACGGTTTATGATTTTGTTTCTGCCTATGATACTCAAGGTTGCCTAGGGGGAACAAAATGTGTGTACTGACTTCAAGGATATTCTGGGTTAATGTGAGCTGAATTAAGCAAAATTATCTTCTGAAAAGTTGTAGATGATTTTTTCAGCTTTCCAACGATATAAAGTTTGTAAGATTTGGAGATCGTAGTAGAAAGTTATGATCATTTGAAGTTGGTATTGTTGCATAGGGTGAACTTTCAGGACAGTTGCATTGTTTTGAAAATTTAACCCTGATAAAGGCAAAAATAGTTTATGAGATCTTCATGGAAGTTGTAGGTCTAGAAGTCTTCTTTAAAATGGTGTAAGAACGACCTCAATCCAAAATCTGTATTGAAAGTTATGCCGTTTTCATTGATTCATCTTAGTTTGATACCTAAGACGCTTCGTCTTAGTTTTGCGTCTCATAATGACATCTTCGTCTCAGTTACTGTTCATTCGTCTTAGTCTGGTACCTAAGACGTTTCGTCTTAGTTTTGCGTTTCATAATAACGTCAACATCGTTTTAGTATGATGTCATCATCTCAGTTACTGTTCATTCGTCTTAGTTTGGTACCTAAGACGCTTCATCTTAGTTTTACGTCTCATAATGACATCAGCATCATCTTAGTATGACGTCATCATCTCAGTTACTGTTCATTCTTCTTAGTTTGGTACCTAAGACGCTTCGTCTTAGTTTTGCATCTCATGATGACATCAGCATCGTCTTAGTATGACGTCATCGTCTCAATTACTATTCATTCGTCTTAGTTTGGTACCTAAGACGCTTCATCTTAGTTTTGCGTCTTATAATGATGTCAGCATCGTCTTAATATGACGTCATCGTCTCAGTTACTGTTCATTCATCTTAGTTTTGCGTCTCATAATGATGTAAGCATCATCTTAGTATGACATCATTGTCTCAGTTACTGTTCATTCATCTTAGTTTAGTACCTAAGATGCTTTGTCTTAGTTTTGCGTCTTATGATGACGTCAGCATCGTCTTAGTATGATGTCATCATCTTAGTTACTGTTCATTCATCTTAGTTTGGTACCTAAGACGCTTCGTCTTAGTTTTGCGTCTCATAATGACGTCAACATTGTCTTAGTATGATGTCATCGTCTCAGTTACTGTTCATTCGTCTTAATTTAGCTAGAATATATTCTGGTCCAAATTTAATCCTCTAGATCATAGAATTAGTCTTTAAGGTTTTCATAAGAGTTGTAAATCTTGAAGTCCTCTTTTTATTGATCCAAAGAACACCTATATCCGAGTTCTGTACAAAAAGTTATAACAATTTTTCCAATTTGTCTCATGACATCAGCATCGCCTTAGTTTGGCCAGAACGTCTTCTGGTGCACATTTGATCCTTTAGATGTCAGAAGTGGTCTTTAAGGTCTTCATGAAGGGTATAGATCTCGAGGTCTTCTTTTAAATGGTTTAGAAACAAAATTAATTCAGCGTCTTTAGCAAAAGTTATGGCATTCGCGCCAAGACATGCACAATACTAGTAAAGGCATAAAAATGTTAGACCCTTTTGGCCATAACTTCCTTATCCGACCACTAAATGAAGTGAGTCTTGAAGCAATGGATTTCTAACATCTTTGCCTATCTCTCCATAAAAATTTGTATCTTTTGGAGCTGACATGATTATTTTTGTTAGAGAGAAAGTGAGGGGTCAGTTGGGAGAGCATAATTGTGGTATGTGCATGCTTTAGTTTTTGAAGTATATCTCGAGCTGTAGAGCTCCGATTGAGGTGATTTCTGACTTCAAAATAAACTAGAGTTTCATAGCTGTAGATTTTCTTTAATGAAGTCAAATTGTAATTTTGGTGTTTGACTAGTGTGGGCCTCCACTCTTATAGAATGATGATTATTTAAGGTTACTGAAAATCACCTCACAAGGTACTGCACAAGCCTAAGATTTATGACTCTGAATGTTGAGCTCCGAAAACGGGGTCTAACATGTTATAGTATCAGAGCGACCAAGTTTAGGTCCAAGTTTGGGATTAGGTTTTGGAGTATCCTAAGTATGAAATGGGTTGTTAAAGGAATGAAAGTTGTCACTAGACAAGAATTCCGAGGTATAACACAGGTAAATCCCAAAGTTGTGACTTTTTTTATCAATAAACATATATAATCAAAATGTTAGTTAATTACTATAATTAAACCTAGTACCAGTGTATAATAAAGAAAATAACAATTTTTCATTAAAAAAGAGATAAATATAATTATTTTGTTACTTTTTTTACAATGAAAGTTTTTTTTGCATAACTGATAAAATATGCAGACCATAAAATCGTATCATCAAATTCCAAACTTAAGTATACAAACACTTGCCATAAGACATATGTCTATTGCCCCAAATCAATATTTTGTTATGTTATGCAATAATATAATAGAATTGTGACATACAATTCAAACAATATGTCACAAATCACTAATGATATATATAGGTTCTTTTTATCACCATCCTCCCTATTGTCAGAGTCAAATATCGTAATCTCCATTACTTCAATCAAAGTGTAGCAATATCACCAATGCTTGTTCTGAAGTATTAGGAAAAACAACTACAAACATAAAAAAATTCAACTCAAAGTCATTATCTAAATCATTATTTCATGCATAAATTCCAATATAACCTGTAAGAAAGTGGGAATGTAAAAACAATAATCTTACGTCAATTCAAAAACAATAATTTTTGGAGAGTTTTTACTGGTATTGACACCAATTAAAAATAGTTCCCCAATTTAAAATTTGGTAACTCTTTATCTTCTATAGATTTATTTTTTGTTATTTTAGCAGTTTTCAATATTTGTTTTGCTTATTTCCTTTCCTTTGGAAGCATATTCAAACTTTTTGTCCCTATTACAATCTTATTCAAAGTCTTTTTTCCCCTTGTTTGTACATATCCATTTTAGTAGTAGAGATTAGATAAATTTCAAGCTTATGGTAAGTTCACTTTGAATAAAAGATGATGAGAGTACCTCGCCCAAATAGCAAGTACTTTGTGTGAATGAGTGATATCTTGTGAGGACATATTTTGGCATCTTTATAGCATATTTTAAATGAATAATGTTATGTTTTCTATGTTTAATTCATTGCCTTGTATGTGAGGAATTTGAAGTGATAAAATGAGATTTAGTCCAATTTTCTTTATAATAATCCAATTTAGGATTTCTTAGATTTATTGGAAAGATAAGATGGAAAAACAACTTTATAGAAGACAAAGTGAGCTAATTATGACTCAAATATTTTGAAAAGTGAAGAAGTTGGTGGATCAAAACAGAAAAAAAAATGCCACACTTGCACGTAGAAAAGGCACCTGTATTCAACGAAGGTCTAAGGAGCTAAGAAACAGAGCAAGACTAGTGTTAAGAGTTAATCTTAGATCCATGCTAAACTTGTATTGAATTTACAAAGAGAAATAATACAAAATTGATATCAATTACAACTTGGTGTTAGGTACTAGTCACATCTTGTCCCAAGAAGAGCAAAAGTTTTTGAACAAGATGAGTGCTAGTATCACCTTCTCGTTTATTCTCTTCCCTACTTCTCCTCACTCCTAATTTAACACCTATAATATGAAGAAGAGGTTTTAGTGCAAATAATTTGCGAGAGACCAAGCAGAACAGAACACCAACAATCAGTGCTATTGATGCTGAAAGGACATGTGGCCTTTCCTTGCCTAATTTCTTCGTGTTATCTTTCCCAGCACTAACATTCGAAGACTTGCATGTAGTTGTCTTAAAATATGAAAACAATTAATTGCTTACAAACACTCTTGATAAGATTACAATAAAAATTTCTGATATGGTACGAGAGTTAAACCATTTTTTGGTTCTGGGTATGAATTCTTCTTTCCACTTATGTTAAATTTTTTTTTTTTTGACATCCTTAGGTGGTAGCTCTTTTGTTAACTGGTTTTGACTAAACCATTCTCCATGTATTTTGTTTCGTTGCTTTGCTATTAACCTGCCATCTTTGAATTTTCAAGCCCACTTTGACTCGATCAAATATGAACAACATTACAGAATTTCGTAATATGGGTTATGGGGCTTCCATTTGGGTGCCTACAGAGTGCAATCATAAAAATTTCGGTAGCTTTTGGGTTGAGGTCTGCTCACTATTATTCATTTTTTAGAGTAACGAATTATTCATTACCCGTACGCCAAATCTGACCAAGTTAATGATCGAGTGTACGCGTTATTCGGTCATGTAGATACTTTACCTTTCACTCGTCCATATGATTTTCACCCCCAAACTACTAAAAATCAACTCGACGCATAGGATGAAGACCGTAACCAAGTAGCTTCAAATCACCGTAACCTAGTACATCCTAACTACTACACTAATATGTACTTTTTACCATCCATCCTAAGTATACCCATAAGATCTTTCAATGTGTAGACTTCAAAGGCCTTGAGTTCATTGCCTTCTCTCACAACCTCTCTTACATTTATGGAAATCCAGCCACAAGTATCACCACACACCAACATTGTCCTCCCCTCCACAAATATTCTTTTTTGCAACCACAACCCATTTGTTCGATGCCACAAGTGAAAAACATGCACCACATATGTACTAGCAGTTACCCTTTGGTGACCCTTCAACAAGAACCACCCTCAGATGCATCATGTGGTTAACCACCCACAAACCAGAAGAAAACTAAAAAATCGACCCAAACAGCAAATAATATACAAGAAAGAGACCAGAATGTAAATAGAAAGGGGGACCTAAAAGAATTACCACTGAATCTGACCATCATCACTGTTACCACCAATTATTTCCTTCCATTATCATATCCTATTTAGAATAACTAAAAGAATAAGGAACTAAGAGTTGAAAAAGATCTTATCTTGCTTACCAATAATTGGCAAAATAGCTGACAGTAAGCAATTCAATCTGGTTCTCAATTTCAGTAGTAAAGAGACTTGCAAAAGGAGACAGACAAGGAGATCACAAACATCTAGATATGGAATAGGAATTTTATTGGAAACTAGGGAACTACAACTAAATCAGTCACAGATCTAATAACTATAAGGAATATACAAAAAGAAGATCGTAAGAAGAAGAATGTTCAAAGATTTATGGCCAATGAAGTAACCAGAAAAATACGAAAAGAACATTATGATAAAGGGCAGCAAAAAAGTAACACGTGACTGGGAAAAAACTTTGACCTTAATAATATGTTATCCCTCTAAATAAGCAGAAAATAGAAAGGCCAAAGCAATATGTCAGCTTTGCGAACTCGTTCAGGGACATAGCTAAAACAAAATAAATGGGACTAATAACTTATTATGTAATCCATTTCATAACTAAAACAAAATAAATGGGACTAATAACTTATTATGTAATCCATTTCTTAAATTACTGTAAGTCAAATAAGAATCAAACAGTTTTTCCATAGAAGCTGGAAAGATGCGTTATGTACAGAGAGGCAATCATTTGCCTACTTGCTTCACTACAAGTCTAACTTCCATATATAAAAAGCATAATCTCCTGATGGCATACAATAATATCCCCCAATAACATTTGATAAGCAGTATTTAAAAGATTATAATCACCTCGTATAGCTGAGAATGTGGCAGATGGCAAAACTCCAAAGCGCAAAAGCACCATAAATGCAGGTAATACTTGCACAGAATTTCAAATGTCATAATTAGGATATCTCCAGTAAATGAGGACGTCTACAAGTTCGCTTCCCTAATTCAATCTCCTCCTCCTAGGTGCACGAGAATCACCGCTGTCGACATCTGTGCCTCTTGAGGCATCGTTTCTCCTTCGGGAAGAAGTTGAAAGGGAGACAAGAGAATCAATTTCCATGGCTGTGTCCATTTGACTCTCTGAGTTTACTGCAGCAATGCTTGAAAAAGAATCTCTATCATCGACAGGTTGAGGCTGCTCTCTGTTCCTCCCAACATAATGATTCCTAGCATATGCCTCAACTATCCCTTCTGGAGAACTCAATGCATTGGGAAATGAAGAGAGAATTGAAGATCTTTGTGAGTGTGACTGCATTCTCCGCAGTAGAAGTGGGTGAAGCCTGCGGGTAGGCCCTGCCTCAGGGTTAGTTGTGCCGCTGGGAATTAACTCTGATATGTCATCAGAAGGCGTACTTGGAGTTTGCTCAGCACGTATTCCCCTCAATGTCATTATCCTATTTAGAAAGTTATTAGTCCTATCTGCAGTTTCACGGGCACCATTTAGATCCTGCAAAGTAGTTAAATCCCGAATCATATCAAACCTACTTCCAAGACGCCGAATCATCTCTTCTACTGGGAAGTTAAAAGAACTTTGAATGCTTTGCCTCAAGCTCTCAACTCGCCTAGCATGGGGCCTAATAGGGATCTCGAGAGTTGGATCCTCCTCAGGTTGGCGAGTGTTACTCCCACGGCCATAAATTGGAGTAACATTCTTGATGGTCACTTCTCCCTTGCAGACTGGGCATTCCTTTGCATCTGAATACATATGTAACCATCGATACAGGCATGCCCAACAAAATAAGTGACCACAACAAGTGACAACAGGATCTGTAGCCAAATCCAAACAGATATTACAATCAAAGAAGCTCCCATCATTGCCAATTCCCTTTTCAACATCAGTCTTTTTCTCCAATACCTGATTTTCCAAATATCCATTGTTGTTTTCACACATTTTGGAGACCTCATCCCTTCTTCCTTCAGCAGTAACACTACCCTCACCAGTCTGCAATGTGCTCATATTGCCAGAATTGCCTAACAATTGATTCAATTCCACTGAAAGGGATTGTGTTTCATGTGGAATTTGAACTTGCCGCTGTCTCCACCGCTGTTGAGCTCTAATTCTGACAGCTTCCCTTATTCTCTCGATAGGGTCATCAACAGCTGCCCTAATTCTCTCAATAGGGCGATCAACAGCTTCCCTAATTCTCTCAATAGGATCATTATCCCAATCGTCCAAATTCACCACTTCACTTGGCACCGATCCTGATGCTATCTCAGGACCAGGCCCCAGGTTCAAATCAAGGTTCATGATATCAGATGTTGTATCACCCATGAGACCACAGAATTTCAGATCAGAAAACCTGAAATTAAACAAATTGAGCAAACTCATATAAAAATTCAAGCCTTCTCACGAATGCAAAACTCTCAGATAAAAACCTTACTTAATAGCACTCCCAAAAAAATCCTAGATAAGCAGCCCTAACTTAACCACAAGAAGAAGGAACCAACTTTACGACAAAATTCAAGGCCAATAACATAAACCAACCTTTTTCGCAAACAACAGAAACCCAGATGAGAAAACCCCTACAATCACCTATAAGTTATCAAATGAAATGAAATACCATCACTTTATAATCAATTGTAAGATCCCCAAATTACCGGTATGATCAAACCCTTTATCTTCGGTCACCAAGATGACAACTTTAAAGTCAATGATTTTACAACAGATACTACAAATGGGATAAAAGTCTAAAAATTGATAAAATGAAAGTGGCGAATATTGTAAAAAATCGGACTCCAAAAGAGGCATCATAATAACAGACCTGGAACAATAACAAACGACGGCTACAATCAGCTTGCAACGCTCTTCAGACTTTGAGTCAAGTTGGCTCCGAGTTGACTCACCATTCCCTGTTCCATCCTCTTATTATCAATCTCATCTATCTGGCTGAACACACACACACACAGAGGGTGAGAGGGACAGAGAGCGACGAAGCACGAGAGAGAGAAACAGAAAACGATTTGTGTAAAATGTGAACAGAAATCTCTAACCAAGACTCCAGAGAGAGAGAGAGAGAGAGAGAGACTTATCTACAACCCTGCGTAGATTTACTTTTTGGTTTTAGACGATGATGAGATTGAACCGTGGAGATGACAGTATGGCCCATCACGTTCACAATACCTTAATAAATAGAAGCTAGACCGTTCAGATTGACTTGATAAGGGCAACAAGATAAGTTGAGTGGTGGATGCGGCAAGATGCCTCATTGGGCTGATGATATTTTGCTTTATCGTAAGATTAATATGACATTTGTTATAAAACCAGAATTACAATTTCAGAGTATTTGGGAGAGAAGATTTATTTTTATAACTTCATTTCTAATCTCTCTTACATCAAAACTTCTATTTATAGTACATTTCAAACACCTAATACACATGTGACCACCTACTCCATATGTTTTATTGTGTTAGGTAAAACCAAATCAATAACCACCTACTTCATTCTTGTGTTAGGTAAAACCAAACCAATCCATATGTACATTAACTATTAAATAGTGCATCTACAATTAGTGGTACACCATATTATTTCTATCTTTTATAACACTCCCCTTTGGTGTGCTATATAATTGTCTCTTCTCTGGCTTTTAAACGCATTTGGTGTTGCCTCGTTAAAAAACTTATCAGGAAAAACCTAGTGGGATAAAAACCATGATAAGGGAAAAAGAGTACAACTGCGTAAACTCCCCCTTATTGAACACAATGAGCTCTTCCTAATAAATTTCTCATTCCAATCTCGTGGACATGCTTCTTGAAAGGTATAGTAGGAAGTGCCTTTGTGAAAAGATCCGCAACATTGTTACTTGATTGAATATAATGGATGTTAATTTCTTTGCTCTTGTCGAGATCTTGGATGAATTGGAAAAATTTCAGAGGGATATGTTTGGTTCTATCACTTTTGATATAACCCTCCTTTATTTGAGCGATACATGTTGCATTGTCTTCAAATATGATTGTTGATTATTTGTTGGTCGATAAGCCACAAGTTGTTAAAATGTGGTGCGTCATTGACCTTAACCATACGCATTCTCGGCTTGCTTCAT
>JANTNU010000004.1:24715975-24726741 GCA_024752395.1 Erythroxylum havanense
TGGCTTCTCTCTTGTCTTGGAAGCTGAGGGCACTCTCTAGCCATATGCCCCTTCTCCCCACAGTTGAAGCAAGCTCCTGTAAATCGATAGCGTTCTCCTCTATGGAGTCTCCCGCAGTGATCACACCTCAGAATAGATGGCCTATTCCCATCTCCCCTTCTACTGTCGCCTACCGTTGAGGCTTCGTGAGAAACAGTAGAAGTCTTCATAGGTCTAGGTCGGCTCGCACCGCTACTCCTCTCCTCAGACTGCACAGGGAAGGTTCTGGCACTCCTCTCAGGTATAGAAGTACCACCTCCCCTCTTGAACTGCTCTCTTCCCTTTCTTTTTCTGCTAACTGCACTCTTGATGTTCTCGATGTTCTCCACCCTCAACGCTGCCTCAACCAACTGTTGAAAGTCGCCAAAGTTCTGTACTACCACTTTCTCTCTGATGGCTAGGTATAGACCTGACTCAAACCGGCGTCACTTAGCGGCCTCACTCATCATCATCTCTGAAGCATATCTTGCCAACAGAGTGAACCGACGCTCGTACTCACTAACTGTCATCTCCCTCTAGGTGAGACTGAGGAATTCCCTCTGCTTCTGCTGAATGTACACCTCAGACAGATATTTCTTCCTATAAGCAGCAAGGAAGTCCTGCCATGCCAACCCTACTGGTCTCATCTAACTCCCTGGCACAGTCTCCCACCAATGTAGAACATCCCCCTGAAGCAGACTTGCAGCATAAACAACACTCTCCTCATCCTCTCACTCCATCTGATCCAATACTCTCTTGGTCTTTCTCAACCAGGTCTCAGCTTACTCAGGATCATTGGTTCCGTAGAATTCCACTGCTCCATACTTCCTCAACTTATCAAACCGTCTCCCCTTCTTAGCTGGGGCTTAAGTAGAAGGCTGTGGCATCTGACCCATAGCCTGAACAAATGCCTGAGTAAATGTCTAGAACAGCCTCGGATCTAGCGGAGGCACTTGCTTCTGCAGAATCGGCGACTCCTGTGTCTGCGACGGAATGGGCTCACTACCTAGCCCTACAGAAGCCTCAGCATTTCCTGGGGCTACCGACTCATCAGTCCTCTCCTCTCTAGTCGGAGAGTCAGGTGCAACAGATCCTTCCAGAACTCCTCGTGTCCTCCTACGAGGTGGCATCGTACTCCTTCAAATATAAACACTAAGGATTAGCTACATGTCAATCTTAATTCCTACATGTATGCATGATATGCATGTCACTTAATGCAATTAATCAATGAACAATGCAACAAATAATCATATATCAAACAATTCATCCTATTATGCATTCTAAGCCGAGGACACAAAACCTAAAGCTCTGATACCAAACATGTTGGGCACGGGTCCCGATTCCTATCCCGAGGCGAAGGAAGAATTGAAAACATGCAAAAATATAAAAGAACCAGCAGCGGGAAGAGGAGGCCTCGCCGCGGCGAGCGCCTCGCTGCAAGGGTTCACCGCGACCAAACCTGGCTTCGCCGCGGCGAACTCGTGGGTACACGCCGCGACGAGCGACCAGCATCACGCCGCGACAAAAACCCAAGGGCTGCACTGCGGTGAAGGACTGGCTCGCCACGACGAGCTCCCCAAAAATGGAACCCATTCCTAACATCTATGCAAATTTCAAACTCACACATACATTCTCATACATTCTATCACATACACATTCATTCTAGCTATGAGTTAAACACCACTATAAACAAAGGAACTTTAAGTCATTACAATTCAAAGAAATTAAACAAGCATTCTTAACATAGCATAATACATAACAAAGCTTAAACTCAAGATACAAAAGATGCTCAATGATGATATGCTTAGAAAGCTAACCAATAGCACTAACTTAGTACAAAAGCTTCTAACTATCTTGTAGTTTTCGATGCCTTGCAAGGATCACAATCTTCTCGTTCTACACCTGATGAGTGGGAGATAATAGGGTGAGCTGCGAAGCTCAGTGGCTTATACATTTATAGCCATTGGCAATGAGCCACACATTCAAGCATATATATACACAAACATGAAGCAAGTCAACACTTCACAATTGATTCACAACAACCGCATAGCCATCACAAATAGATGTCATGAAGTTTCACAACATAACAAGTTCTTATGCATCATACTTAACGAATCAATAATGAAATGCACAACAAATGGCTCGAGAGTTTCGTAGAACAAAACGGATAAACCGAAGTTTATACCGTGAACAAAATGAGTCCAATTTCTCAGGATCTCGTGGCTCGAAGCGGGCAGTCGGGAGAAGGCTATACGTCGATGTACACATGACTAACGAAACGTTCCTCTCTTGCCCAAACAAAGCACATATTCATTCGTTTCATGCTCAATTCATTTTATCAGAACCTTCATACTTTTCAACCATACAAAATGTCGTAATGTCTTTCAAGGCAATACATAATCATAATTACAATGCATTTGCAATAATTTCTATAATTCAAAACAGCAATGTCACAGACATGCAAGCAAGCAAAACAATTTGCCCATACACACAACAACTATAAATATATTACCCACCTAATATTGCGTGATAGTCCAAGCTCAATGTTGTCCTTCCTCTTGTGATTGGATCAGGTCGGTCGGCTTGGTTTCCTATATCAATCCAAGTTTCCATTCAAACAACATTCAAAGGAATTTCATAAAGCTTTGGAAATCAAAAGTTCTAACACTAAAAAAAATATATTCTTGAATTCCATCCAAATTTTTAGATCTTTAGAGACTGATTCCAAACTTCCTTCCTTCATAAAACTTGTACTCCTATGGCTCTATTTCATAACGAATCAGAAATCACCTCATTTGGACATCTACAGCAACAGTTATGCCCAAAATACCAAAATGCATTTGTGCTGAAAACTGGAGCTCGCCACGACGAAGGCTACGCTCTCCGCGGTGAACGGCCTGCACGCACCGCGGCGTGCATGCATACGTGCGCCGCGGCGTGCGCCCTTGTGCGCACCATGTGGGTGCCGCGACGTGTACATCTGGGTGCATCATGGCGTGCACACCTTCATACACCGTGGCGTGCTCATGAGCACGTCGCGACGTGCGGGCCCACAAATACTCCCAAAACTTGATTTTTCCTACATTTTCCATCCCCAATCCCCCCATTTTGCAAATTCAACACATCTAAACCTTAAATCATGTCTTATACTTCATTTCTAACTCATTAGCATCCTAAAATCAGTCACAAACACAACAAGATCATCATCCTAAAGAAATTTCACCATTTTTCCCTAAACTCCTCATCAACCGAAACCCTACACCTTCCAACCTATTCTAGAGTTCTATCCAACCCAAACAAGAAGAAAAGAAGCTAAACTTACCAAGAATTTGCTTCAATTCTGTCGAAATCTTCTAGGATTACAAAGCCCTATTTCTCTTCTTCCTCCTAAGCTCCATGACATCCTCTTCTTTTCTTCCTTCACTTTCCCTTTCCTTCCATCTAATTTCTTTCCTTAAGCCTAAATGGAAGCACAAAGACCAAAATACCCCTCCTTTTAATGCCTTAACCACCCCAATTTAAGTGATCTTCCCATTATGCCCTCATATATTTTTACTCTTTCATCCCCATTTATACCACATTATACTCACTTAATCTCCATTTTCTATTAATACTTCCAATTTAATCCAATTAAACAATAAGTCACACAATTAGGACAATTCATACTTAATAACATCAATTAAAAAAATTTGGGGCCCAACAGATAAAGGTCAGTATTGGGAGGCACCTAAAATATTGAAATTTTATTTGATTAAATTGCAATTTTAAAATGTTTATGTACTAAATTGAAAAAATCTAAACCTAATGACACATACACACCCGTGTATGTGATCGTGTAACTCCACAAAACTAAACAATGACTTACATAGTCACATACACGTTCGTATAAGTTGACACAATCATAGTAACTTAGACGATCATATACACACCTGTGTATATGACTACGTAATCGATGATAACTAATTATGATTATCAATAAAGTATGTATATGACCGTGTAAGTCACTGATAACTAATTATGATTATCAATAACATATATATTCAATTATGATTATGTTATTTAGTTACAATTATGAATAACATATATATTAATATATTGATTATTTCAAGTTGATGAGCATATTCCTTCAATTGAGAGTTATAATCCAATATCGAAGACAAAGGTGAAAACTTCTAATCTTATACCAAGTGAAAATAGAATTCTAACTCAAAGTCAATTGAAAAGTGAAGTTTGGAATCATTTCAATAAGATTAGATCGATGGACGGAGTAGAAAAAGTAAAATGTAAGTATTGTTAGAAGATGTTGGTCAAGAGTTCAAAAGGTAAAACCTCTCATTTAAAGAGACATGTGGATTCATGTAGTGGAAAAAAGATGATAGAGGTCAAACATTTTTTACTTCTAACCTTATGAGAAGGAAGAATGTAATGATTGCAACATCTTGTGACAAAAACACATCAAGATTTTTGATAACTTCTCTAATAATTGGTGATGAACAACAACTCTCCATAATTAATATCAAAAGATTTAGGATGTTTGACAACTCACTACAATTGACTTTTAAGGTACTAGCTCGAAATATGTTAAGACATTATGAAGATATATGAGGATAAAAAGAAAGAAAATTTAAGAACATTTTTTAGTATTAAAGGACAGATTGTCGTTACAACAGACATGCAAATAGTCGATAATTAAAAGAAAGGTTATATGGCGTTGATGGCACATTATGTTGACAAGGACTAGACTTTATGCAATAAAATTTTGAGGTAATTTATATTTTTAATATTGTTATCATTTACTTCTCATTATGTTATGATTATTGTTAGTAATATTTGTACATTATATGTTCATTTATGTGTCAGCGCTACATATAAGTAAAAGGTTAGCAATCGTATTGGGAGGCTATTTGATAGATTTTAATATTGACACCAAATTATCCACTATAACAATTGATGACAATTATAGCATGAATGATGTTATGATTAAAAAGTTGAAGAATAAGTTACTAGTTGGGAGCTCGTTGGTTAGTAAATGTCATTCCATATGCATTGTTTTACGTATATTCTGGATTTGATTGTGAAAGATGGGATAGATATAATAAAAGAATATTGGATTTGAAACAGTGTCTTATATTGGAGTGTAACACCTAAAGAGTAGAGGAATTTGAAGAAATTGCAAGATAACTATGCATTCCAAGTACGAAGATGTTGATTTTAGATTGTCAAACCAAATGGAACCTAACATTTATGATGTTGGAATCGACAATCCAATATGTTGATCTGCTTACTAAATTGAGATAAAGAGAATCTCAATACACTTGTATGCCTACAAAAGACCAATATGAGTTGGCTAGACAAAATTGTGCAAAGTTGGAATTGTTTTATAATGTGAACAAATTGTTCTCGGGGAACAAAATATCCAACTTCACAATATTGGTTTAAAACTATGTGTGAGACAAAGAAAGCTTTATCTGATTGGATGCT
Source organism: Erythroxylum havanense (assembly GCA_024752395.1). Lineage (NCBI taxonomy): Eukaryota > Viridiplantae > Streptophyta > Magnoliopsida > Malpighiales > Erythroxylaceae > Erythroxylum > Erythroxylum havanense. The sequence continues at coordinate 24,721,475 of JANTNU010000004.1, forward strand.
TGGTTCTAATGAGTTTATTCGAGTTATGGCTGAGCAAATGATGGAGAAGTTCAATTCTTATTGGTATATGATTGGACATATTGTTAAAGTATTATTTATGTTGGACCCAAGATAAAATATGGAGGGAGTTAATTTTATATATAATGTGTTGTATGGTGATCAAGCTTAAAAGCATATAGATGTTAATAAAAAATTTTGGTATGATTTTGTTGAGCAAGTTTTACAATTTATAAAACCCTTAATAATTCATAAGTGCACGGGTTGTACTTTGTAGTATTAAAGAGTCGATCCGACGAGGAGGGTACTAGCTTAATCTTAATTCATCTAAGGCTTAAAGAAAAGAATAAAAAGAAATAAACACTAAACAAGTGAACATTGAAAGTAAATACTGGAAATTGATTCCAGAATTGTAAAGAAAAAAAATTCAACAAGACAGAATTAAACTGAGCAGTCACACAGGTCACAATGAAAGTCCATTAAGAGAGTTAATCAAGTTATCAGAGAGGGGATTTTACCTATCATTAATGCTAATATAACTATTTATATGTTTACGGGATGTCAATTTTAGACAGTTATAGGGTTGATTACTCTCTCTTAAGTTATAACCATTAAACCCTAAATTGTAAATCCTCGTCGAATTATGAAACTTGCAATCTTTCAATTCACAAATTACCCATTTTAATTAGTTTTAAAGCTCTCTAATAAACAATCAAGTCTCACTCGGGATCTCTCTCCATGAAATTACTGACTAGATTGATTAAGTAGTCAATTAGATTACCTAACTCCTATTAATCTAATTTAATCATTTTTATCTAGCTCACCCTCTTAGTTTGTTACCGAAACATGCAAATACATTAATCAATCACAACAACTAAACCAATAAACATAAAAATAACTAAATCAACATTAATTTAAAGTAAAATCTAAAAGGAGAGTTTAGAACATTATCAAAAACCTAAAATCCATTTCCGTACAATCCATATCAACTTTATACATTTAAATGAATAAGGAAATTAAGAGAAAATGGAACTTAGGTTGGATAAATCGGGAAGGTAGCGGCATCGTGATACCGCCTAATCCAAGGAGCAACGACGTTAGGATCCACTTCTTCTTCCTCCTTCTTCCTCTTCTTCTTCTCTCTCTCTCTTCTTTTTCTCCCTCTTTCAGGTTTCCAAAAGTGGCTGAATATAAAGCTCCTTTTCTCTCCTCTTTATGTTTTTTTATCTTTCTTTATGTTTTAGGTAACCCTAAGATTTTTTAAGGTCTAAAAGGTCAAAAAAACCCCTCAAAACTTGACATTTGTAGGTGTGTGCGTCTGCCTGACATAGGTCACGACCGTAGCCATGGTTGCCATGATCTTGGCTCACATCTGAGCCTTCTGTCACGATCATGGCATGTAGGCCACGATTATGGGCCATTCCCTAGACTTCTGTCATGATCGTGGCCTGTTGTTTTAGCCCAAATGTCTTTAAAACTCCTCCATTTTTCAATGTTGACCCTGAAACACTAGTAAACACATCAAGTTATCTCAAATAAATAATATTTAAGCTCAAAAGCTTATACTAACCCTTAAAACACTTAAAACATAAATAATTAACAAACTAACAAAATTATAACCTAAACACATACTAAATGATTGAATCACGACTAAACACATATCAAACTATGCCCTAAAACATCATGCAACTTACACTTATCATATTCATTTAATGATTATCAAATAAGAATGGACAAAATTTAGGATAGGGATCGCAGTAGTTTAGGATGTCAACTTTATCTTTAGTTTCAGGTTCAAACTTGTCTTTTAAAAGCAGTTGTTACTTTCTCTTACAAAATTTGTGAAATAAAAAAGGCTAGGAGTCTGTACAATATGATTGAGTTAGATAATCATTTGACAGAAGAAGGTGTGAAGTTTGATGTATTATAATGGTAGATGAGTTGTGAAAATAATTTTTCAATCATGCCAGTAATTGCATAAGACCTATTAGCAATTCCATCATCCACTATTGCTCTCTTAATCTATATCATCTCTATTATCTCCAATCTCCAGTCTCTTGAAACTTAGCCTTCAATACATAGTGCCTAACAATCTAACTAAGTGACTCATAATGTGGACATGGTAGTAGTTAGATGGTCGTATGATTCAAGTCGACATTCAATGTCGCCTAGTCTTATTGTTACTAACCTATGGTATATGCTAATGCCTCTTATAATCCAAGATATAAGGATCTTTCAATTATGACTATAAAAGTAAACTTCTAAGTGACTCTGTTTATGAAATAAAGAGTTATTTAGTTGAAAAAAGAAAGACTTAGGCAACTTATATATGTTCAATCATGAGTGATGGTTGGACAAATAGGAAGACATGAACCTATTATCAATTTTTAGTCTAAAGGGACAATGTTTTTAAATTCTATTGATGCATCTGACCTTACTAAAAATGTTGATCCTCTATTTCAAATATTTGATGAAGTTATGAATAATGTTGGGCTAGCAAATGTTATGCAATTTATTACTGATAATGGTTCTACTTGTAAAGTACATGGAAAAAGATTGTAAATTAGGTATAATTATTTTTATTGGACTCCTTCTGTTACACATTGCATTGATCTAATATTAGAAAATATAAACGATGCTAGATATTTCCCTATCAATGATCAGACTGTGAAAAAAGTAAAGAAAGTGACCAAGTTTATCTACAATTACATGAGTCTTAAATTTGAAAAGGAAGGATTTCAATAATGGTAAGAATTTGTATCATCCTACTATAACAAGGTTTGCAACTAACTCTTATCACTTTGGTAATAATTAATAAAGTAACACAATTTTAACCTAAGCACATACTAAATAATTGAATTAACGACTAAATACATATCAAACTATGCCCAAAAACATGATGCAATTTACACATATCAAATTTATTTAATCGTTATCAACTAAGAATGAACAAAATTTAGGATTGGGATAGTAGTAGTTTAGGTTGTTCAACTCTGGCTTCAGTTTCAGGTTCAAACTCATCTTCTAAGAGTAGTTTATTACTTTCTCTTACAAAATTTGTGAAATAAAAAGGGCTAGGAGTCTGTACAATAAGATGGAGTTAGATAAACATGCAAGTGAAAATAATTTTTCAATCATGCAAGTGATTGCATAAGACCTATTAGCAATTCCATCATCCACTGTTGCTCTCTTATTCTATATCATCTCTACTTTCACCAATCTCCATTCTCCTAAAACTCAACCTTCAATCCATAGTGCCTAACAATCTAAATAAGTGACTCATAATATGGATGTGGGAGTAGTTAGATGGTCGTATGATTCAAGTCAATCATTCAATGTCACCTAGTCTTATTATTACTAACCTATGGTAGATGCTAATACCTCTTATAATCTAAGATATAAGGATCTTTCAAGTGATGACTATAAAAATAAACTTGTAAGTAGCTCTATTTATGAAATAAAGAGTTATTTAGATGAAAGAAGAAAGAATTAGGTAACTTATGGATGTTCAATTATGAGTGATGGTTGGATAAATAGAAGACATGAACTTATTATCAATTTTTAATTTATTTTTCTAAAAAGGGATAACGTTTTTAAAGTCTATTGATGATATTGTCATCCTGCTGTAACAAGGTTTGCAACTAATTCTTATCGCTTCGGTGTCTTGTGTTGATGAAAAAAGAGTTAAGAAAAATGTTTACAAGTGATAAGTAGGTTGCGTCATAGTATGTTAGGTCTAACAATGGAGTTAATATATATAGAATTATACTTGAAGATCATGAATCTTGGTCCTATTGTCAATTTCTAATTTGAATTTTTGAGCCTTTAATAGAAGTACTTCATATAGCTAGTAGTGATGAGATGGTTACTATGAGTTATTTTTATGATGTCATGGAAAGAGCAAAAGAAACAATTAAGGCCAATCTGAAAGATAATCCTTCTTTATATATACCTTATCTTGAAATCAACAATAATTAATAAGAAAGGCAACTTTACTCTCTATTGTTTATAGCTGGGGCATTTTTTAATCACAATGTCTATCTTAGACCAAATTTTACAAAGAAATTTTAAGCTAATAGGAGAATGCTATTAATTATTGCAACAATTATTTTCCATGAGATGAGACAAGATCTCCTAAGCAGATAAATGGAGGTTTATAAAGATGCTTCTAGTGATTTTGATATGCCTAATGCTATTCGTCAAAGAGACAAGCTTAATCCAAGTATATATCTTTTTTAACCTTTTTTACTTGCAGGAAATTAATCATCATTTTATTTTATTTATAATATTAATTTTGTTGTCTTATAATTCCTTGGTGGGACCAATTTAGGACTGGTGTTCTGGAATTGCAAAAATTTGCAATTCGAATTATAAGTCAATCCGTGAGGGCAACATGATTTCTTAGAGCATATTTGAATTCATCCATTTCAAAAAAATGAATAAATTGGAATACAAAAGATTGAAAAACTTAGTCTTCGTTCAATACATCTTAAAGCTTTGGCAAATGTGTTTTACTATCATTATAATTTCTTAATAATTTAATCTTTTTATTAGGACTCTTAATAAAACAAGTAGTTTTTGTTGGACCAATGGTGGTTGAAAAATTAAATCCTACTTAAGTTTTGATAATAATAAAATATATAGAATTTGTTAAGAAATTTATTTCAGGTGTTTTGGATTGAAAGAAATTTAGAAGACATCATAAATATTTGAGGAATCAAGAAGGAATCAATGTCAACATGATTTAGACATTAAAGGTGAAGATTATTGGAAGATTTGACTAAATGTATCCATTGGAACCAGCAATAAGTCGACTAAGTATTTTATAAGTCGACTAAGAATTAAGGATCATCAGATGGGGCACAAAACAAGTCAACCGATATGCTGCAAGTCGACTACAATTCATTGGAATAGTAACACTAGTCGAATATCATGTCACTAGTCGACTTATCGAGGAGCGAAATCAAGCCTACAGTGAAATATGTTAACACTAGTCGACTATAATATTTCGACTAGTCGACTAACATGTTGAAATGGACAAGATTTATACGAATCATTAACAAAAAGGAAAGTAGGAAGTTAAGGAACGGCTATATGTAATCAAGCAATGGCTAGAAGACCTCCAACGACTATATTCTTGTTAATATAAAGAGTGGAAGATCAAGGAAAAATTGGACGGAAGTTCTATAAGCGAAAATACTCTTCTATTGCTCCAAAGTTGCTCATTATTGCTCTTATCTTGTTACATCATTGTATTGAGCTTTGTTCTT
>JANTNU010000004.1:24730995-24748388 GCA_024752395.1 Erythroxylum havanense
TAGCTCAAGATATCTACAAATTACTGAAACATGTTCAGACTATTTTCACTGATTCACTCACTTAAATCCGACCACCTCCATTTTATTTAGTTTCAAAAATCCCAAATCTGGTGTGGAAAGATAGCAAAATCTCTTAGGAAATCATCGCTTCGAAAATCAAGTCATTTGGAGGTCGTATGAAAAAGTTATGCACAAAAGATTGGACAGAGGTCGGAAGCCAAGCCGGGCTCCCCGCTCGTCAGGCGAGCTCGGCACGCTCGCCCACCCGCATGGGCGAGCGTTGCTCACCCGCCCGCATGGGCGAGCGCTGCTCGCCCACCTGGGCGAGCTATGCAGCCCGTCATCCCCCCCCCCCCCGTTTTTAAATCTTTCAAAAAACCAACCCTTCTTTCAATAGCCCGATCTTTTCACACAAATGTCCAAATGATACAAGGTTGGTCCCGTTGGAAAGGCATTGAAAAATTCTACAAGTTTCATGAAGGGCTTAAAATTTAATTTTACCTCTAAGGGTGTTAAAAATTCAATCGAAGCTACTGCCCTCTCAATGACCATATAAACCAGTACCCCATTATTCCAAAAATCATAACTTTCAATCCCATTTGTCAAAAATTCCAAAATTTATATCAATCAAAAGAATAAAACAAATGTTAAAACTTTCAAGAACAACTTGGAAGCCAATGCCATCTCTAAATAAATCAAATCTCAAGGAAAACATCTGCCTACACAAATTTAATCACAATTCTAACCCAATCTTCCAAAATTCATAACTTTTAAACCCATTGCCGAAAAATTGCATACCATATATCAATCCAAAGCTCAGACAATTAACTACAACTCTCAAGAAGAATGCCGAGCTCAATTCTATCTCTACATAGGTTGAATCCTCAATTGAGTGTAGCTGACCTGTTTAACCTTATGAAATCAGTCTAAAGCCTAAACCATAACCCAACTTTACAATTTTATATCTTTCAATCCTTAAACCTAAAATTCACATAAAATATCTCATTAGAAAACTATAACAATCCTCTACAACTTTCAGTAATACCAATTTCTCATAATCGGTCTCCTTTATCCTAGAAAAATTCTCAAAGATTTAGGTCATCAAGATGGAACCAAAGCTCGGATACTGTTCATCCAGCATATACATTCCAAACTTCCGAGCTAATTTCAAAGCTCTCCCAGTCCTAATTGGGCAGAACTTCCTTCATAGGAATTCTAACCCTATTTCTCAAGTTTAACTTAAAGCAAACTCCGACTCAATTGGACAACCCAATCAAAAGTTATAGGCAAAATCTGAAACCTATACAAATTCCATTTTTCCAGATTTTAACCAAAACTTTACTTCTTTCATACAAGCATCACTACCATATCAATAACCTTCTCATGCAATCAAATCCCAAATACCATGAAACTAATGGTCAAAACAACACTAAGAAAGCATCAAGTACCAAATTAAAGAGCATAAAACAATCCCTCACCTATACAAGCTTCCAAACTTCACTCTTCCTCTTCCCATACGGTCATCACAAGAAAGAAACAAAAACCATCGACAAAGAAGGAGTGGAGAGCTTTGGATGAAAGAAAACTAATAGCTTTCCAAGTGATATTTTTCCATGCTTCAAGGATAAGAGTTGTAGATGACAAATGGAACAAGACAAAGACATTACATGTATAAGGAGACTTATCATTTAATGGAGAAAAAGACAAAACTTTCAAAGAGAGTTTTAAGTCTTTCCAAGGGAAAAGTGTCGTGAATGAAGGAGTGGAACAAGACAAAACCATTAATTGCTTGAAGACACTTGTCCTGATATTTATTTCGGTTCCAAATTCTACTCCAATTTTCCGTCAAACTCGAATGGCTTAACTTAATAAATCCTAACAGCATATCACTAATTTTCCAATGCCATTGGCCAGTCATTTCTAGTATAGGAAAACCACTCAGTCAGCCAATTGAAAATTTTTCGGTCCGGGCATGTACCCCGAAAATTTCAGAAAAATTCCTGAAATTCCCTAAACATATGAAACACACAAAAATTAACTCCAATTTATTTTTCAGACACAAATAACACATTTTTCATAGTAAACACAAATGCCGGAAAAATGTCATGAATGCATGTACAACCATGTGCATGTACAAAAATTTCAATTTACGCAGATATGGAGGCCATATTAAGCATGACCAGACCGAGATACGTTAACACGCTCGTAACCCATTCCAAATTACCAATTTACCCTTCCCATTGGTGATGGGATGTTACATTATCAATATCACCTGCATAATCAACATTAACATATATTTTGATAGTAAAATCTGATTCTTCATAACATAATGCAACATCTGAGATTCCCTTGATATATATGAGAATCCTATTAATTTTATTCCAATTCTCTCAACTAGGATTTGTCACGTATCGACTAACCACTCCCACTACATATGCAATGTCTGGTCTTGTACAAATTATAGCGAACATTAGGCTTCTCACTGCTGATGCATACGGTACTTGAGACATCTCCATCCTTTTTTCTTCAATGATAAGACTCATACTTGAGAATAACTTGAAATTAATAGAAAGAGGGATATAAATTGACTTACAATATTGCATGTTGAATCGCCGCAAGATCTTCTTTAAATAATTCTTTTGAGAATGCCAAATCTTTCTTTTTTTGTCTCAGTGAATTTGCAACCTTAGAATCTTGTTTGATAGTTCCAAGTCCTTCATTTCAATTTCCCTAGCCAACTATGTCTTTAATTCTTTGATATAATCTTTGTTGGAGTCTGCTACCAACATGTAGTCTAAATACAACAACAAGACTATAAAATCATCTTTCTCAAACCTCTTGAAATTTGAAGACTAGAAACACATCTACTTTCCTCTTGATAGGAAATAACCATCATCTCCTCGAATAATCACCTATAAATGATACAAAAAAATTTGCTACTCCTAGTGACATACTTGGTGCTTGCCATACATCAGAGTGAATCAATTCTAGAATTTCTTTGTTTTTGAACTTTGATGGGTTGAATTTTAATTGATGCTGCTTACTCACAATACAATGCTCATAAAAGGATAGTGAAACCTTTGTAAGACCTGGAACTAGATTCTTCTTTACAAGTATCTTCATTCCTTGTCCTGAAATATGTCTAAGCATTTTATTCCACGTCATTGCAGATTTGTCATCTGGACTAGTCACTACAATTGATGCTTCTCCTTCATACAAAGTTTCTCCCTTCAGCACGTACAAATTTGCACCTATGTTCTCTGCTTTCATAAATACAAGTGCTCCTTTAATCACCTTCATGATTCTGTTTTGATTCTTGATTCTTGAATCTCAAATATGAAACCGAGATCATCCAATTATCCCATAGATAACAAATTCTTCTTTAGGTTTTCCGCACATTGAACTTTTTCAATAGTCTGAATTGTACCATCATACAACTTTAACTTGATGGTGACAATACCAATGATCTTAAGAGCTTAATCATTACAACTATATACAGATCCTCCAAAGATAGATTCATATTGATGGAACCATTCTCTTTGAGAGGTTATATGAAAAGTAGCTGTTAAATCAAATAACCAAACATCAGCAAATCTTCCTTTGCCTCCAATAGTTGTTGCTACTTCACAAATCATTGTACTTCCATCATCTGAATTGCTTGAAACATTTCCTTAAGGAACATAATATTTCTTGTTTAGATTCCAACAATCTTTTTTCAAGTGACCTTTCTTACCACAATTATAGCACTTATAATTCTTCTAACTCCTGGGTTTTGATTTACTATGATTGTAACTCCCACTTAGACAACGTTCCATTGATCTACCTCTCATTACCGTCAAGCCCTCCGCTTATTGCAAACTTGCCAACTTCTCTTCCTTGCTCTTGTGATGGCTCTTTTCTCCCAGAATAGCAGCTACAATGTCATCGAAGGCTAAAGTGTTTGTATTAGTTTTTAAATTTATGATGAGTTGATAATACAAATCTAGTAGACTTTGAAGTAGAAGTTTCGCATGTTTACTTATTGCTATTGTGTGCCCCAATGACATGAGTTGCAAAAATAGAGTATTCAAAGTGTTTAAATGCTCAATCACCGAAGTGGATTCTGCTATACGTAAATTGTATATTTTCCTCTTTAGAAAAATTTTGTTGTTGAGTGATTTGGCTTCATATAATTTTGTGAGGTGAACTCATATTTTCTTCGTAGTCTTCTTTTCCTCTATATTGGATAATACTCAATCAGCTAAAGCTAGGTAAAGATTAGCTATAACATTCTCACTATCTCGTTCAACTTTTCATCTATGACTCCAACTGGTCGTTCACTAATGGCCACCAAACAATTATCTCTTCTCAAGATTGCCTTCATCTTTAACTTCCACAGTGAGAAATTACTCTTGTTGAATTTTTCAATGTCATACTTTGCCGCCATTATTCTATCACAACGGCTTTATGAATAATGTCTTTGATAGGGTGAATAATATTCTAACTTATCTTTTCATGTGGAGGATCCACTCTTGGTGACAACCACAAAGCATACAATAAGCAGATATACACACCTAAGGCTGACTTTGATACTACTTGTTAAGATTTAGATAGAGTACGATTATAGCTAAAACGACACTAAAAATATTGAAGATAAAATAGACACACATATTTTACGTGAAAAAATCCCTAAATTAAGGTAAAAATCACGGGCAAGGATAGAAGAATTTTACTACTGAAAAACAAGAAAATTATAAGGAGAAAAACTAAACTCACAAAATATACAAAATATTTTGTCTCTCTTTCACTCACTCTCGTTTCTTTTTACTACTAATGGGATGATTTGCTCTTTTCATCTGTTGCCTATTTATAGGCAGAAGACGTGTGGGATGGCTGGCCATTTGCCTAGCTATCCTTGACTTTTTTTTTAAATTTCAATTTTAGTAGACACCGAAAACGATGTCTACCATTTTTGACAAAATTATCGTCAGTATACACACATATCTTTGTATGTATAGTCTCAAAGGTTTCAATTACTCTATTATGGCTACAATCAAAGTTTTAAGTGAAAGATTGTAGATTACATTGCAAATGATTTTGATAATTATAGATGATGTAAGATTAATTAAAAATATACATATATAATTACCATAAATTACGAATCACAAATTATAATATTACAATTATAAGGTGTAATGCATAACATGAGTCTTAGTTACACGTCTAGGATTGAACGTGAAAGTGAATAAATGAAAAAAAAAACAAAAAATATATGTTTTGCTTTCCATAACTTTAAACGATCTTTTCGTCGTCGAAACCTTCAAACTTTCTGAACGATCTTTACGAAAGTTGATCAACAAGATGTCGTTAACGTCTTTTTGCATCTTTCTTAACTCTTGAACCTTTGAATAGGTCAGAGAATCCAAACATTCATGACTTATTTAAGCATAAGCAGGAGACCTTGGTGTATATATATAGTAACCGTATTGAGTCTTCCTATCACAGACCTCGTAAGTATTTGGCCTATATTGATTAGGGTTTATTTTCTTCATCAAGTTACCTCATTATCTTTAATCAGATCAAATTCAATTTGCTTAACCGTGAATTTATTAAAATCATAAAATTGTAATTAAATGTACAATATTAAGAAAATTACTAACATAAGGACCATAATTTAAAATTCTGATTAAAATTACAAACACAGGACCATAATTTAAAATTCTGATTAAAATATATCTCTTCACGAACTTAAAACATGTATAACCCAATCAATAACTTATCAAAAAGGACGCTTCTAAAGTATGAGGAGTCCTACCATCATTTTCTTAATCCCGACTTTTAAAGCTATAATCATATTTATATCACGCTCGAATTATGCTTTAGAAGTAAAAAAGAAAAGTAAATGAAACAAAGAGAGAGCCATATCAGAGGGTCACACATATGTGCGCAGGCGGAATACATACACTAAAACACCCCTTTAAACATTAAGGGACCACTTACATTAAAGTTGAATCAGTCAACCAGTAACTGATTCTAATCATGATTATCAGACCCATCTTCCATTTCTGATGAGTGATGAATGCATGTGTTTGTATCGTTCACGCTCCGACTTGGCTGTAGGGTAGCACTGAGCCTAACATCTCAATTGCTCCAGTTTTTCTCTCAACTTAGTACCTTCTGTTGACGCAGAACGGAAGTTAAGAACGGAATGAGAACGTTTAGACTCCATTCAGAAGTTTAATCAATATCGTTTGATTGGACGATATATCAACACATATATGCGGTATATCCCATAAACTATTATATATATAACTTGAATACAATATAGTTACATGAAGAATTGAAAGGTTAAGAAAATCGTTGATTCTTAAATTACGCTTTTATGACAGCTAGTATTGACATAAACTTCGCTATCATAGTGGTTATACAAAGATGCCCACAACAGCTTCTCGCCATTGGGACCCCTGACATCACTTTGTTTAATCCTGCTGCTGTGGCGTGAACATGGATTAGTCAGGCCTCACAAAGACTAAGCCTGAAATGGTAGTGTAAAGCCTTTTTGTCTTTTCTTGTTTGGATTTAGTTTCCCAGCAGGCTTGCATTACTTTTTCACTAACTAAGAATAACCTCTTTTTGTTAGAATATTTCAATGTTTTGTCACTTAATCTTGAATATTTAATAGAATATAATAAAAATTGATTAATCAGAATAGAGGATTTAATGCTACCAAAAGCAATATATAAGGATACGTCTTCAAAGTTCATTTGGTATCTCGTAATATTATTTTCTATTATCAACTTGTAGGAATTAGTGATCCTGCCAATGGTCACTCTCTCCCAGGTCTCCAGGGAAGTCTTTGTCAGCTTTAATGGCGGAGGCTGAAAGACAAGTAACTATATATATTGACAATTCCAAGCAACGTATACAATTTGCGACGGGTAATCTTAATTTAATGCAACCAATTAGTTGTACAGAAATTGATGATCCATCTTATGCCAGGAAGATTCAATTGCCTGGTGTAGAGGCTAACTTGAGAGACTGGAAGAAATTGTTCCCTACGCTTGAAGTCTTGGTGGATAAGAGGAAAGAACTACATAATCATCGCCCGAGATGATTATTTAGGTGACATTTGCGTTTAAATTCTTAACTTTCTTTTATTGAAGGAGAAACTGACATTTTTACTACTATAAGGTTTCAAAGCGCACATTAAGGGGGGCAGCATTGACACGATAGTCTTTTCTGTTTACATGTACAAAAGACCCATTTGCACATATATCACAAATTATTCGTTGATTTATAAGAATAATTTAATTGATATTGATTATGATAATAAAAAAGATCACTAAAATAATGATTCCTAAATATTATTTTTTTCAAAATTCCACTAAAATTTTCAACTTTTTAATCTCCCATTAGAATATTAATATACTGTAAAATGTTAAATAGAATGTTGAAATATTAAGTGTGAGTAACAATCCTACATTAAAAGAAATGGAATTAGAGAAGGACATATAAGTAGGAAAGATTCATAAATTTAATGCTCTAAAATTTTGAGTTGAAGTGGTATTAAAGTCCACGAGTATGTTTTATCACTAAGCTAATGATGCAGATCTTCCATATAAGTAGACTCCTCGTATCCAACATGAAAATTATATAAAATCAACTAAAACAAATTCAAATTTTGAATTAGCATTACCACCTTAATGTGGTTGAGATTTAGCTAAAGTAACGACATCTTCTTTATCGCAATGTTTGGAATTTTAGTGAACTCATATAATAGAAGAAATAATAAGAGGACAGTCGAAATATGTTCCAAAGTAATATACATTCTCTCTCTTCAATTTAAGATTTTAAATTTTGAATATCTCTCATTTAATATAAAAAATGATAATAACTTATTAATTTGTTATTATAAATATATCTGTTTATCAGTTATATCCTAATGCAACATGATACACTAAATTTGAACACAAAAAAACCTTGAAATACAACAAATAAGAATATAAAATGCAAAAACACTATGTTTAAAAGATAAAAAACAAATATATTATAAAAAATATATATAGAGAGCTTTAAATAATCTAAATAGAAGCAAAAACGTCGCCTAACATTGAAGGATATATTTGGTAAAGTTAAAAGAATTGTTTCAACTTTCAACACACATTTTGAAAATACAAAAGCTTGCAAATTTTAAAGTTTTAATTGGAAATATGAAATCATGGAACAGAGTCGTTTAAGTTAACATAGATAAAAACAAAGTTACCTAATCATACGGAGCGGGTAGTTTGAACTCTTTTTTACTTAATTAAATACATTTTATATCATACGTACAGATTTAATTGGTTAGGCTTAATTGAAATTAACTGAAGTTTAATTTTAAATTTTTTATAATTTTTAGTCTGTTATTTAATCTGGTTTATAAAATGGGTCCAATTTTTAAATCCAAAATTTGTTCAGTTACACAAATTTTAAATTTAAATATAACTTGTAAGTCTAATCTATTGTGGCAAATTGACATTGATTTATATCTTATCAATTGAAATCATGTGGAATTTGAATAGACAAGAATTAATCATTTATTAAATAAAAATAACTATAAACCTATTCTAAAATAAATTATAATTTCTTAAAGAAATATTAACTGGAACAAAAACTAAGCTATAGTTCTCAATATCATACTTTTTTTTTATACCCTCATCATTTGAAGAAGAATCATCATTATTTACTAATCTTAGTAACTTATTGTAGACGAGTTTGAGCTTAAATAATGAGCATCTTCCTTATCCCATTGTTTTGAATTTTAGTGCTTCTCATATAATAGAAGAAATAATACCACATATTCCCCCTCTTAATTTTAAGATTTTGAGTTTGAATTTCTCTCATAAAATATAAAAATAAAAAAGTATTAATTTGTTAATCTAAATACATTTGCGTACTAGTTTATATTTTAATGCAACCTAATACATTTAGTCTGAACAAAAAAAAAGTGTTGAAATACAATAAATAAGAATATAAAATGTAAAAAAACTAATCTTAGAAAATAAAAAACAAACTAGTTGACCAAAAGGTGTTGGAATACATGTAAAAAAAAAGGAGGAATTGTTAACCTTCTCTCTAGCTACATTACCGATTGCCCTTGAAACTTTTTATTTTTGTAAAGTTAACTTATGCGATTGTTTTGTTGCTATCCTAGTATAAGCTCTTGGCAGGACCCCTTGCAGGGTCTTACCAACTTGGAAGGCCATTCAATGGCCTTGTAATGCCCAGGGGATGTTGGTGATGAAGCAAATGGAAAGGCCATTCAATGGCCTTACAGTCCCCTGGGGATGTTAGTGACAAAGCAAATGGATTAAACCTTTCTTAGGAAGAGTTCCCAATGCTAGCTCTTGTAGTACAAGGTGTTAAGGATGGTGCAGTTTCTACTCCAATGAATCAAATTGTAGGAAATGTCAAATATAGGGAATCTTTAGCTCACGAACTTGCTAGAGCCTGGAAAAACAAAATAGACATACAACAATATAAAGGACAACCTAAACATTTCCAGGACTTCATGGTAGATGGTGTTCTCACACCTCCTATGGATTTACTCAAATCTAGAGCTTCTATGTGGTTGATTGAGCATAGGGTTAAGGTTAATATTGATTTTACCACAAGTGCATAGTGTAGGTATAGCTAATATAGGCATGTATGGGTCGATACTACGAAGACGGTAATTATTAGTAGTTACTCTTTTTTCTATTATCTAGCCTAAGAATCATATTTTGGTTTTTAAGTAAAAATACAACTAGGAAAATAAACTAATTTAAGAGTAACAATTTTGAACTAAGAAAAAGTAAAATACGAAGAAAAATTAATATCAAATAGTAATGTCTAAGCTATGAATTCCCCTAGGAATCACTAAATTATTAACATTTAATCGTGTAATTATAATATTGATTATTGGACCATAAAAATTTCTGTCTTATCTTAATAATTCTCTGGAGACTATTAACAATTAATCCATCAGTTGATTAATAAAAATAAGATTACATTATCGATTTATGAATCTCATTATTAGCTTTGACCCTAATTCAAAGGATTTTTGCTGGCCTATCTCTAGATTTTCACGCAACTCTTTCCAATTATAATTGATCTATTCGTATAAGAGTATTTCTCAATCTCAGTCATATGAAATCAAATTATACACTAATATTTCTGATATATCAGAACAAGAGTAAAACACATAAGTGAACCACAATAAATCAATCAATATACTTGAATTAAATAAAAGATTAAACCATATTGTTATCCCAAACTAGGTTTCATCACACGTAGATATTAAACATGTTTAGTTACTAAAAATGGAAAATGAAATCAAAGATATACATGAAGAAAAACAAATAGAAAACAAAGGAATCATAATTTAAATCTATCTTTTTCTTCTATTGATTCTTCTTGCAAGTTTGGATTTGATGTAGCTTTCTATTAGATCTCTTAATGTTAACTTTGTATTTTTCTCATCCTTTGATTAAAATTGTCACCTCTCTAGGTGTCAGATTTTTAAAACTGTTGCAAAACTTAAACTCTCTTTAATTTGCCTTCACTCACATCTTTTTATAATAAAATTTAAGATTTTTGGGATATACACAGTCACTTGCACTGGGGTGTGAGAGGCCGTATATAATTAAAAATACCTTAATTTGCAATTTCACACTAGCATAGAGACTTACATAGGCAACGTATATGGTCATGTATCTCAGTATACATAGGTGTGTATCTCCATATGACCAAAAATAAAATTCTTCAATCTTTACACATTTATAGGGACTTACACTATCCTTATACATAATCATGTAATCCTTAGGGTATGTTTGGATGTGGGTAGATGAATGGAAGGGAATGGAATGGAATAGCCCAAATGACTCAGGCTATTGTTTGAGAGTATATTTTGAAACAGGATAGAATGGCAATCAATGGCTTTGGAAGTCATCCTTTGCCATTCAAAATCTAATATTTTGTGACCTCCCAAATTGGGGGGTCAGGGATGGAATGGCACGGCTTGCCTTCCAAACCCTAATTTAATGACAAAAATATTCTCAAAAAATTAATGAAATTACAACCCTAGTCCAGCAAATACCTACGCGGCTACATGTTACTACGTGCATTGTATTTCTCCTTCAACTGGCTTCTTCCATTGATGAACGTTTTCCTCTATAGCTACTATGCTTTTGATAAAGCTAGCATTGTGAATGTTCATAAATTTTAAATATATTATTAATAGACATTGCGAAATGTAAAAATAGGTTTATAATGTCAAGAATGATTATCAACCATAACAAGACACATGAATAAATGCCTAACGAAGAGTACATTGCGATGAGGGTTAATAAAAAAGAACAAGAAAGTTGATTGCTTATATAGGAAAATGAGAAAACTATGTTCTGGGCATCCGACAATTTGAAATGCTTTGGGGTTACTAAAATAGTTTCATGGCGACTATGCATATTTTATTACAAGGGTAATTTTGGAAAAAAGATATTACAAGTCATTCCATTCCATTCATTTTTAGTATCACTTCCAAACAATGATCACATGAGTCCCCCTCTTATTTTATTTAAACTTCCAAACAATGGAGTGACCCATTTCATTCCACTCCATTCCATTCCGTTCCATTAATTGTCATTCCATTCCATTCCATCCTAAACTCCCAAACATACCCTTAGTTGCTTCAAATCTTTGTCTTAAGCAACAATTTCATTCGAACTCTTCTCCTTTTGATCCATAAAGGCAATTATAACTTATAAATACATTTAGAGAGAATTAAGTAACAAATATACAAAAAATTGTGAAATATCGAGACAAATATATTAAATATGGGTGTGTAATTATAACCAAACATGCATTTATCAAATATCCCCACACTTAAGTTTTTACCTGTCCTTAAGAAAATCATGATCTAAATTATCAAATTAAAATCATCCATCCTTTATTAATCCCAATCTGTCCATTCATATTCTAAATCATTATATCATATTAATCAATTAACATATAATTAGAGTCAAATTATCCTTAACATATAATTAGATTCAAATTATCCTAACTTAACTTCATAACTCATTATTAACAATAATCACATCAATAATCTTATTGAAATCAAAAGCATGAATCTTCACACCCTTACTATGGTTTCACTCAAGCCTCTCAAGTGTTTAGGGTGAAAAGTGTCAAAATCTCAAATCAATGCATAACATAACTCTTATGTAGGCTTGCAATATTATCACATCTCCCCTTCTTATATGTAAACTAGAAACAAAAACCAAAAGGTCTTTATAAGGTTATAATGGGGCTTAGGTAAGTTATGATTAGGGTAATAAAAATGTGATAAATTTGAAGTTAATTTTCAAAGAAAATATTACAAAAAAACTTGTTCATAATATACAGTCCTTTTATTATAAATCCATTGGTCCTATAATTTTTTTTAATGCTCACAATTTTTAAAATATTTTCAAGCATTCATTATGTACCACAATTAAAGAAATATTAGACCATTCAAAATTTCAAGTTTCAAATAATCCAGTTATGCAATTAACCTTCGGGGTTAAAAAATTAAAAAGGCTTTAAAATAGTATAAAGGTTAATAATTAGGTTATAATCAATGAAAAAGGCTAAGGCTCAAAATTGATTACTCCTAAAGGATAAAGTATAGTAAGGTAATTTTCAAATAAATAGGCTTAAATAACTGTTGAATCTAAATGGATTTATCACTTTAGTGCTACTACAACAACAACAATATCCATAAAATATCCCACTGAGACGTGGCTTTGGAGAGGTCCAGTGGTACGCAACCTTATTCCTAACTAGTGGAGAAGCTATTTTCAAATGATCCATATGAATGAATGAAAACAGAAAGAAAAATAGAAAGGGAAAATAAATAAATGCATAAAAGGAAAATACATAAAAATAAAAAGTAATAATAATAGAAAAATAAAATATAATAAAATAACTAATATATATAAAAATAAAATATCACTTCAATGCTTCTAATTTAACAAATATGATCTCAACATATACAATAGAAGCAAGTTCTAGAATTATTCAAGTGTGCATGATAAGACACATGAAAGAATAAAAAAACTTAAAATTTTATGTATTTTTGCACTTAGGCTCAAAAGCTCATGAAAAAAGGTTATATGTGCGTAAATGATATGCAATTTTCAATCAAATTGACTATATTAAAAATTGCTAACAATGTGACTTATAAAAGCAATTTTATTTTAACTATCTTCTTTTTGCATACTAATTCAAATCGATAATCAATAATGAAATAAAGTATTTATGGACATATTTTAACTAATTCAATATATTAGTTAATAAATTTAATAACTTCAATTATAATAAGCTTAAGTAAATCATAATCCCTTTCCCTACTCTTAAAATTGTATATTATCCTCAAAGTACAAAATATAAGCATAAAATAAAAAGTGAGAAAGTGGACTTTGGTACTTTGTTGAGTAATATGATTTTCTGATTATGATTTTCATGATTTTAGGACTGTCCATCTAATATGATGTACTAACATCCTAGCAAAATATAAAGAAATAGGAATAAAAAGAATAAAAGAAAATGAAAACCACACAAAATATTAATATAGAAGTAACATAAAATTTATAATAAAACCTATCCTAATTCATGAGTTGCCTTCCTTATAGTGTTTGACTAACATCGTTAGCTTGACATACCCTACACGTGTACCATTATCCTGGGTCTATAATCAGACGCTTGCTTTCATTTGATTCTCCCCAAGGCAATTTAGTAGGCTATAAATACACCACTTGTTGTAAGATAATGGTGAGGGCATAATTTATCAAATTAATAACTCTAATGAACTCCATTAATGTGCTTTTCAATGATAAACTACTATAAAATAAGGGATAACAAAACTCCTTGAATCTTTAATTGACACAAGTAGTTTTTCATGTAAGAAATGAGAACTGTTTGTACTCAAGGTGACTATCAATGACTTATCAGTAGTTTCCTCAATTGCCTCCTCCTCTAGTTCTTCCTTAATCTCCTTTGTCGACTCTTCCACTTTATCTTTTTGGAAAAAGGCTTCTTCCTCTTTTTCTACTTCAATAATCTTTTCCACTTATCTACTTCCTCATCTTCTTAGACAGAGGCTTCCTCTTCCTCTTCTTTCTCTTTTTGGACAGAGGGTTCCTCCTCTTCATCATCCTCTACTACCTCTATCGTATTTTCATCATCCTCTCTTACAGAAACAGTTACCTCCTTGCCTTCTTGAGATGCAACTTCATTTATGAAACCAACCTTCATCTCTTCATCACTTTAAGATGTTAGTAAGTTCATATATTATGAGGTATTATGCTTAATATATTCAGGTGAAGAAAATCTCTCCTCGAATTTGTTGGAGCATAGTCATTCCATCCATAAGGATAATTGTTGCTCCACTTTAAATTATACATATTCTCATAAGGTACATTATGAGGCCAGTTTTGCATGCTTGGGTTCTCCCACATATAGTTTAATGCCTAGCATTCATAATTGTAATAAAGACTCCCACAAATGTCACAAGACAGAATAGATATCAGTTGAGCTTCTAAAAACATATTAGGAAACATCTCTTTCTAATATGTTGATGTTACATATTACGATGAAATATCATAACTCTCATGAGAATACTAACTACCCCATCCTTTCATTATGAGTTATAGCTATAGCAATGAATCGTAAATCTTAAAATTAAGTCACAAACTCAAAGTCAACTTAGAGAAGTTTAAAAGAAAATTAAATGAGTAAGCTAAGAATAAAATAAAATACAAGAAAAATAAAATAAATACAAAAAATAAAGGTTAGATTAATAGAATCAAGGCTTTTATAATATTAACATTCTCAAAAATGGTGCCAAAAACTTGATTGATCTTTGAGGGTTAAGGTCAATATTGATTTATTGTAAGTACATAGTGTAGCTACAACTAGCATAGGTAAAGATAGGTCGACCCCACGAAGACGGTAATTACTAGTAGTTATCTTTTTTTCCTATTATTAAGTATAAGAACCATATTTTGGTTTTTTAAATAAAAATAAACAAATAAACTAAGTTAAGATTAAACGATTTTGAACTTAGGAAAAGTAAAATATAAAGAAAAATTAATATCAAATAGTAGTGTTTAGGTGATGAACTCCCCTAAGAATCATTAAATTATTAACCTTTTATCATGCACTTATAATATTGATTATTGGACTGTGAAAATTCCTATCTTTTTTTTGTAACTCTCTCGATATTATTAACAACTAATCCATCAGTTGATTAACAAAAATCTTTCTAGTTAAAAACCTTAGGATTGCATTATCAATTTATGAATTCTACTACTAGGTTTGGCTTTAATATACAGGATTTATGTTAGCCTATCTCTAGGTTTACATGCAATTCCTTCCAATTATGGTAAATCTATTTATACAAGAGGATTTCTTAATCTCCATCATATGAAATCAAATCATGCACTAAAATTCCAAATATATTAGAACAAGAGTAAAACACATAATTGAATCACAATAAATCAATCAATATAATTGCATTAAATAAAACACTAAACCATATTGTTATTCCAAACTAAGTTTCACCATACCTAGACTCTAAACACACTTAGTTAGTAATCATAGAAATTGAAATCAAAGATAAACATGACAAAAAACTAATAGAAAACAAAGGAATCATAATTCTAAATCTCGTTTTTTTCTTCTATTAATTCTTCTTATAAGTTTGGATTTGATGTAGCTTTCCATTAGATCTGTTGATGTTAACTTCATGTTTTTATTGTCTCTAGATCAAAATTATTGCCTCTTTAGATGTCTTATGTCACAAAACTGCTACAAAACTTAGCTCTCTTTAATTTGCGTCCACTCATGTCCTTTTATAGCAAAATTTAAGATTTTTGGGATATATACAATCACTTACACAAACGTGTGAGAGACATTGTCCAATCAAAAACACCTAAATTCACAAATTCATGTAAGCATATAAACTTAAACGGGCAACATAGACATTTGTTTATCTCGGTATGCAAAGGCATGTAACTCCATATGACTAGACCGAAAATTCTTTAATCTTCACACATTTACAAAGACTTACACTGTCTCTATACACGATCGTGTAGGTCCTTAGTTGTTTTAAATCTTCATCTTATGCCAAAATTTCATTCAAATTCTTCTCCTTTTTAGTTTATAAAGGTAATTATAACCTAAAAATACACTTAGAGATAATTAAGTACCAAATATACAATAAAAAATTAAATTTCAGGAAAAATACATTAAATATAGGTGTGATTATAGTCAAATATGCATTTATCAATTTTCCTAAGTTCTACTAGTGTTCTTCTGGAGCAAAAGACCTATTTTCTAGTAGTTTAAGCTTGGGCTACAACTAGGTGGAGCAAAAAGGGTTAGGAGAAGACTATGCTTATGGAGGATGGTTCCTTTTTTTTCAAAATTCAATTCTGAAACTTATTTGAATGAGAAACTGGAGTAAGGACCTTGGCATGTAGGAGGTCAACCTAAGTTAATCAAAAAATGGAAGCGACTTATTGAATGTGATAAAGGAAATATTGATAGCATCCCCATTTAGGATAATTTTCATAATGTTCCTTTAGAATTTTAGACTATTAAAGGACTTAGCTTCCTAGATAACTCCCCAGGTAAACCAATATGCATGGATAAATAGGCTGCAAGCATTGGGAGGATCTGCTTTGCTAAAATGTTTGTTGAAATTAAGATAAATGTTAAATTACCTAATAGCATTTCTATTATAAAGCTAGAAGAGGTAGGGGAATTGATTAGAATGGATATACCTATCACTTACCTTTGGAATCCTAGCATCAGCAAAATATTAGATAACCACAGGAAGAACATTCAAAATTGAAGGACATGATGAACTCATAGGATTGGATCTTCAAGATGATACTAACTATAAAAACAGGGAATAAAATTCAGAGATGGGAAGTAGTGAAGCATGATTTATTTTGAAAGAATGGTTCTAGATAGAAAGATATTCCTTCCTATACTTTTATTGAAAAACTATAGAGATCTTTTGTTGGTTATTTGTTGGAACCCCTCCCCGGTAAGTCGAGTGCCCGACGTCCTACGTGACATTTGGACGCGCATCTCACGAGGAAGGAATTCCTCACCACGGAAGAAACCTCAAATCGAACTTAATTTATTGTCATCCGAACAAAACTTGAAAAATTCGCCCCAATTATCCTCCAATAAAATTGATTGGCTTTTGGCCCATAAAAAATCCGATTGAAGCGATTTCTGATTCTAATTAACCCAGAGATATGGTTTTTCAATGTTGGACCCCGATCTTTAAGTGAATTTTAGAAATATAAAAAGTATGAAATAAGTAAGTTTGTATATGAAGTTTG
>JANTNU010000004.1:24748488-24768959 GCA_024752395.1 Erythroxylum havanense
CAAAGAGGACAATACTGATTTGTGTTGGATGCCGCGGTATAATCCGCAAACACACGCTGGGTGGGAAATGCTAGCCCAGGTGTGGGGTCCAACATTATTGACTAAAGGAAAGTATGGGAGTTACGATATAATGTATCCTTCCTAATCTTCTACTGTAACCTTTTTACATTGAAGATAGTGGGATATAGAAACAAAAGCAACTAGATGATTCAACATCGAATAACCTTCCTTCATATAGCCTAAGATCTTGTTTTGCTTCTCTTATTGTATTTTGAGTTACATTAAAACATTGAAAATAACCCATTTACAAAATCAAGAAAGAGAACTTCGTAAAAGAAACAACAATCTTATATACGATAATCCCGGATGCTAAAGAAGGAAAAAATTAATAATGGGAATAGAAAGAAGGAATTAGAACATTTTTATAAAGGCAAGCTTTGGAAGTGTAGTGGTGAAGGGGCATTCCATGATCGATGAACGTAAAAAAGTAAAAGAGGCAGTGGAAGGCTATTTCAAAGATCTGCCTTCCTGCATTCACTAATAAGACTAATAAGAATACTCATTAAGCCAATAAGATTCATTCTCCCATTTCCCTTACCCCTTACTAATAATTGGAGGAGAAGAAGAGTTGCTTGGCATCCCTCATGGTTGAATTCATGCTTTCATGCCTAAAATGAAAAATGAAATTAGGGATGAGGTGTAGTGCAATATGAAAAAGTCACATACCCATTATAACAAATCAAGCTAGAAGGATTAGCTTATTAGGTGGTAATTGATATAGGTTTATCAATATTAAAATTTATTGCAAGTGTACGGCGTAGCTGCAGCTAGCATAGGTAAATTCCACGAAAAATGTAATTACTAGTTGTTACCCTTTTTCTATTATCTAACCTAAGTATCAAATTTTGTATTTGAATTAAAAATTAGACTAAAACAATATACTAAGATTAAAACAATAATGAACTCAAGACAAAGGAAAATACCTAGCAAAAATTGATATCAAATAATAGTCTCTAGAAGATGAATGCCCCCAAGAATCCTTTAATTATTAAACCTTTATTATGC
Source organism: Erythroxylum havanense (assembly GCA_024752395.1). NCBI lineage: Eukaryota > Viridiplantae > Streptophyta > Magnoliopsida > Malpighiales > Erythroxylaceae > Erythroxylum > Erythroxylum havanense. Next base: position 24,749,554 of record JANTNU010000004.1, read on the forward strand.
AATTATATTATTGATTATTAGAGTATGAAAATTCCCATCTTATGTTATCATCTTTCTTAAGAATATTAAAAACTAATCTATCAATAGATTAACAAAACTCTTTCTAGTTAAAACCCCTAGGATTGCATTATCGATTCATAAATTCCTCTATTAAGTTTGACCTTAATCTAGAGGATTTATGATGGCTTGTCTCTATGTTTTCATATAACTCCTTCTAATTGTGGTAGATCTATTCATATAAGAGGATTTTCCAATCTTATTCATTTGAAATCAAATGATGCGCTAATATTTTGGATGTATTAGAATAAGATCAAAACGCATAATTGAATTGCTATAAATTAGTCAATATAATTTCATTGAATAAAAGATCAAGTCATGTTGATATCAAAACATAGGGTTCAAAAAACCTAGACACTAAATAATTTTATTTACTACTTATAAAAAACAAAAACAAAGACAAATTTTCATAAAACTAATAGAAAACAAAAAAATATCATAATTCTAAATCTCCCTTTCTGTTATATTAGATCTTCTTGAAAGTTTGGATTTGATATTGTTATCTAATAGATTTCTTGATGTATTCTTTGTTTTTTTCCTTGTCCCTCAATCATAACTATCGCCTTTGTGTCTCACAACTTAAAATTGCTTAATAACTTGGCTCTCTTTTCTTTGCCTTAGATGATGTCTTTTTATAGTAAAACCTAGGGTTTTTGGGACATATACGTCACTTATAGAGCCGTGTAGGTAACATGTTGATCCAAAAACATTTGAAATCATGACTTTACATGTTTACAAAGACTTATGTAGTATATACATGACCATGTATCTCCAAGTTACTTCAAATCTTTGTTTTATGCCACAATTTCGTCCAAATTATTCACCTTTTTTAAGAAGGCAATTATTACCTATAAATGCACTTTGAGCAAATTAAGTTCCAAAAACAAAATAAAACTATTTAATAATCAAATAAATCATAATAAATATGGGTGCATAATTATAGTCAACTAAGCGTCTATCATAATGCATGGCCAAGGATATTACAAGCAGAGCCTTTGTTCGAAGCTATAGGCTGAGAAAGAAATTAGAGACTGACTTAAAGACTAATACAATAGGTTTTGATTCATTAGTTTTAGCCCTTAGATAAAAGGGTTATGGGTATAGACTCAAAAGCATCTTCATTGGCCACGGACTACTCAGTCAATTAGACAATCAAGTGCTTACTTCACCACTTATAAGACTGAAAAGAATGATAGAAGAATCGACCAATGCTACTACTAATGCTATTGCTACCTCCTCTTTTTCTCCTTCAATACATTCCTAGTAAAAAATGTGATGCTTCCACTAAAATATCTATCTATTTTAGGGTAAAGTTGTAGCTTCCTCTTAAAATTTCTATTATGCTTACTAGCATATTTGGTAAAAATGAAAAAATAAAACAAAAAATAGAAGGAAAGGTAAATGACAATCGAACTAGCTTATAGGCCAACAACTTTAAAACTTATCTGACTAAGTTCCATCCCTAATTAACTAGCTTTCAAAAGAGGGAATCTATACACCAAACTACTTTCAACAACTTCTTTGAAGATAAAAATGTCATCCTTTTATTAAAAACAAGATAATTTTCTTTTCCTATTTTCTTACTGACAAGTTTATTCCTCAATTGATCTTGAATGATAATTTTAAAAAGATTTTTCTAAAGCTATCAATTGTAACTAAAGCAATTTCCTTTGCTATTGACCATTAGAGTATATATGAAATTTGAGTTTGTGTTCTTGTAGTTCTTATTTCTCGCTTTAGAAGAAAAATTCCTTTTATCTTTTTTATTAAAGATATTTCCTATCTCTTCTCTCTTTACTCTTTTCTAAGATCCTCACCCAACAAAAAAATGATTAAACGAAGTCGGTTGTTCAAATTTTCTCTTTTAATCAATTCATTCATTAGTTGTTAGACAACAAGTGAGGGCAGTTGGTTTTAAACAATTCAATATATCTTTTTTATCAGGAATTTATTTGAGGATAAGTTGTGACTCATTCCCTTTCCTTTTGGAGACCTAATCAAAAGTTATTTTAAAACAAACTAGTAAAGGTCAACTTTGACTTAAGGGGTAGCATACCTAATAGAAATGAATGACATATGATTGATTTGATTTCCTTTTCCTATTGTTTATTTTTCTATTATTTTTTATGAACAATATTCATACAATTAGGAGTAGAAATAGATAGATAGAAAGGATACTTTATCTAATAAGAGACTCGATAAGGTAATTTTCTTTTAGATTAGTTATCCTTTAGAATCCAATTTCGATAAGACCATAAAATGAAAGTCATCAAGCCAGTCTTCAGCAATATATAGTGTACAATAAAGTTATGTCCTGGTATTTTGACTTGACCTCATAGTACCTTGAAGTTATTTTCTATTCTTTTGACTTGATCTCATATCATATATTTGTTGTGTATATTCCATATACACAACAAGATGCACAGGAATTTATTAATGAATATTCCGAATTATTACAAAAATAAGTAATAGCACTAAGTACTAGTAAATATTTAGCCCCAGCCTTTTCTGTAAATAATCATTTCGAAAAAAAAAAGGTGGAAAAAAGAAGAATGATAATTAACTATAAAGTATTAAATAAAGCTATAGGTGATGCATATAAATTACCTGGAAAAGACTATATTATAAGTAGATTAAAGGGACATCATTGGTTCACTACACTCGATACAAAATCAGGTTATTGGCAATTAAGACTACATGAAAATAACAAACCATTAACAACCTTTACATGTCTACCATAAAAGCATTAAAAGTAGAATGTATTATCTTTTGGATTAAAGCAAGCCCTTAGTATTTATCAAAGATTTATGGATAACAATTTAAAAAGATTTGAAGAATTTACACTAGCCTATATTGATGACATTATTATATTTTTAAATAAAGATAAGGAAGATCATTTAAAAAAGGAAAAAAAATTCTCATTAGATGTCAACATAAAGTACTAATTTTAATCAAAAAGAAAATTAAATTAGGACAACAAAATATCAAATATTTAGGTATAGAATTTCAAAATGGATTCTTAAAATTACAACCAAACATCCTTGAAAAATTACACCATTTTTTTGACACCTTAAAAAACATAACTAAAATTTAAATTCCTTAGATTATTAAACTATATCTCTGATCAAAGGTTTCTTAAAAATTTAGCAAAAGAAAGAAAAAAATTACAATGTAAATGTAGTACAAAAACTCAATGGATATGGAGAGAAGAAGACATTGCAACAATATCTATATTAAAAATCTTTGCAAGAACATACCAACATTATATAATTATAATGATAAAGATATACTACTAGTACAAATTGATGCAAGTATGGATTCATGGGCTTGCTACCTTATGGCATAACCACCCAAGTCAAGGAATTATCTCTTATGTAAATATAGCAATGGGGCTTTTAATCCCACTGAAAGGAAATATCCTACCTATGAATAGGAAACACTTGCATGTATTAAAACATTAAGAAAATGGAAAGTTGATTTGTTACTTGTCAAATTTCATATTTAGACAAATTCTAAGTATTTATGTGGATTTACGAAATATATTATTAAAATAAATTACAATCAAAGATGCTTAATCAGATGACAATTAGAATTAAATCAATATAATTTTCAAATACATTATATAAATCTTTTGCTAACAGTCTTGCAGATATATTAACCATAGAATGAAAATAGCTATCCTCAGCCTAAAGGATTCACTCAATAAGAAGGAAACCAAATTATTAGACCTACAACAACAAGTGGGAAGTGTAACTAAAGAAATTAATCAGTTAAGAGCAATCATTGCCCTCCTTGAAAAATAACAACTATCTATTGATCAACCACCAAGTATACGACCAGCCATCCAACCAATTACTCCTCAACAAATTACCCAAATTGCTTTATGTAACATTTCCGGACATACTATTCCAACTACTAGTTCATTATCAAACCCAGCTACACCTATCCCCTCCCCCCCCCCCAAAAAAAAAAGATGATTTCAAAGAATCCAAAGTTTATGTCATATTCAATGGACCCATGGTTGGAATATATGATGAATAGCATAAGGCTACCATCCATAATAATAGTAAACCGTTAATTATCCATCGAAGCTATACAAATCGCACTGAAGCAAAACAGGCCTTGGTTGAATTCAAAGAACCATCATTAAGGGCCCATTATTAAAAAAAGCAAAAGCAAAAGTAGGAAAAGCATATTCGAAGAATCTATTTTTGCTGATGGCCGAAAGATGGCCTATATAATTGAAGGTAATGGTCGACAGGTGGCCTACATTATTTATTCTTCGATGATAATATCTTTGGATGAGTTGTTTTCTTTATCCTTTTTCTTTTTGTGATGTCGAGGGAAATTTTTGACATTGATGTTATAAATATTGATGTAGTTGTTGACAGAGAGCTAGCTTCTATTATTCTAATAGTTCACTAAATACTCCAGATAAAGTTGAAAAAGATGCTTCAAAAATCTTTATTGGCTGGAATGATTCAGTAGAGATAGGTTTTTATATGCTGAGGTCATCAACATATTTGCTCCTCTGTAGTTTAATTTGATTAAAGATTATGGGGTAATCTTTAGGCATTGTTGATAAACTCTCTCAATGCATTGTAGATTCAACTGATTAATCAAATCCCAATGAAAATCATATTTAGGAGGGTCATCTATTAGTGGATACATCATCATCATCATCGTTGCTAATTCCAATTTGTACATATGCTATTCGTGATAGTAGAACTTTCTTTTCTTTGAGACTGTTTGCTTTTCTGAAGATAGGATAGTTGTTAAAAACCTTGATAAAAATTTCGCTTTCCTTAGCAAACTGTTCATTGTAGTTTTTGATTGCAAGGATAAATCTAGCTAGGAATTCTCAAAGGATGTTTAAATTGGTTAAATAAATAATGTCTACTAACCCACTTTGGAAAAAGAGGTAAGTAGTGAATGTATTAGTGCCTAGAAATATAATAACTTTTGGTCCATATTGTCCATGGTTTTGAGGATAGACCATTGGAATATTTTTTGGTCTTCTTTCCAATCTTTGAGTGCTTGAAAGCAACATAGAAGATTTTAAAAGTAATCTCATAGTGATCAACTTTACGAAGATCTCACTACCCCCTAGAAGCTCGTCACATTAGTCCGAATAACCTACAATTTATTGCTTCCTCTTTTCAATTTCTTCCTTGACAGCTTTGGTAGGGACGACATTTATTTTCTTCATGTTGATAGGTTTTCCCAAGGTTTTTATCTTAGCTGTTTAATCTTGCATTACTAACTAATCCACCTAGTTGTCACCATTACAACTTGCAAAGATTGTACATGTGAGATTGGATTCCTTTTATAAATAGAAAAAAGTTAAAGTGAGGTTAAAGCTTTAATTTAAAAACAAGTTTATTACACTTAAAACCAATGGAAGTTAATTTGGATCTATTATTTAAACCTAAGTTGAATCCTTTGATGTACATCTACGCTTTTAATACCAATCCAAATTTAACCTTAAATTTGTTATTTAAACCTAAATTACCATATTCCTAACTTAAAGTAAAATAAATTTAACTTAGAAGTCATAGTAGTAAGGAATCGTACCTGCAATTTTAATGAAATTAATTTCTTAATTTGGGAAAGGGGATTGGAGAAGCATATTAAAAAATGAAGATGAGGATTTTGTTTAAGATTTTCATATAATAAAAATTTATCAAAGTTAGCATTTCTTTAATTAACAAAACTTTAAGAATCTAAAAGAATTCTTAATAGGCAAAAACTATAATTCTATGTTTATTGAGATAAATATATGAATTCATATATATATATATATATATATATATACCTAAAGAATTTCGCTTTCTAATAATTATATTAACAAAAAATATTAGGTATTAATTATAAGTTGATTTAGACTTAAGATATCCATAAATATATATATATGCTGATAAAAGTTGGAACATGTATCGATTTGACAGTGATAACATACAACAATTACTTGACTTAAGGTTAGATTTTTAAACTCCAGTTTCATTACAAAAGACTAAAGTGCGGTCAAAGGACACCACTCATAGTTGAAGTTCTCTTAGTTTTGAGAAGGTCGAGTGGATTTTCAATGTTCATTAATTAAAAAGGCCATGTTAGTTTTAACCAATCCTATTACATTATATTAGTGTTACTATGATCACATCAAAAATGTTTTTGAACACAAATTAGAATATAGTAAAAATAATAGAAATTCAAAACATGGGATAAAAATGTCAGTCTTCCTAAGGAATTCTTTGTTTCAGTGATCTCTTATCCTTTTAATCTTTATTTTCTTTCTTGAGCGAAGAGAGCCTTGGGTTAATGAATCCTGTACTCTTAAATAACAGTTTTGAGTAGTTTCCAAAGATTTTTATAAGAGGTAGAATAATTCTAGTTGTAACAAAGATACAAAAATGAGTTTTTCATCTTAAAATTTCTTATTTAAGAGTAATCTAGTTGGCATTTACAGATTTTACATTTCCACACCACTCAAAGATGGAGTCAAGTTGGAGAATTGTGAAAATTAATTATAAGCATCTTCCCTTAATTTTCAAATGATCCAAATTTATAAAGTTAAATATAAAGTATATATATTCAGTTTATCGTTCGTGGAGATCTTTCGATTCCTTTTTTGTCTAATGTGAAGCATTTCCTTGACGGAGTGATCCATCAATTCTTTCCCTACAAATAATTACTATCTCTCTAATAAATTGTTGTATCTCAACAACGGTCATAACAACTAGGTTCGTAATAGCATAGAACCATATTGATTCGATGACGAAGAAAAATGTAAAGAAACATACTTGGAAAGCTCGTGGCTTGTTGTGAAACATTTTACGTAAAGAAAGTGTCGAAAACCGTTGTGTCTGAGTTAGTTATAGTTTTTTTTTTAAGGTTATACTTTGATACGCCAGTTCGAGTAACTTGTACTTTACGTTTATAAATGTAAAAGAAATGCCTTGCATGATCTAGTACCTAAAGTAAAACCTTGAAGCACAATTTTGTTATTAATGAGAGGAAACAACTATAATTTGATGAAATTATCATCTTGCCAAAATCTAACGAACTTATTAATAGTGATGAAATGAATACGGTACAGACCTACCGTTGGAATTCATAAAATGTGATAATTAGTCAGCAAAAGTTGCAGCCATACCATTGCTCCAAGAAAACTTTTACCCATCCCTGTCATAGATAGATAACAGATCCTCTGTCCAATTTTATGGTGTCTTATTATGTCCAGCGAATCTTAGCCATTTATTTATGTGGAATCCGCATTTATTTATGCGGGACTCAAGGAATGACTGAGATTCACTGAATACAATAAGACACTGTAAAATTGGACAGAAGATCTGGACTCACGTAGATATTCTCGTTTCCATTAAATTACGGATCTCTTTCAACAATCTCATTGACTGTGATATATACTTCAACACATAGTAGTTATTAGTTAGTTCATACTGATAACTCATGGCATGCAGTTTATAAATTAAGCTCAATTAGAACCCATATATGTCACTCATGAGAAGAGCGTTAGATTGCAAGACTGAGTTTTAAATAAATCGTAACATTATGATTGTGCTTCAAATTGTTTATTCTATAATTGTGGCAATCAACCTGAAATTTTAAACTTTTGGTTCAAGATTTTAGGTGCTATTTACCTTTCTCAAAAGATAAATGCAATGCCCATATAATTACAAGCTATTGTTTACAACTGGTGGCTCCCCAAATGATACAAGAGTAGAATGACGAATCTCATCCCATGGAACCACATAATTTCGTTAATAATATTTTGGCCACCACACATACATACAATGCAGCATAAACACCAAAAAAGCCATATCAAAATGTTACCAAGAAAATGGTAACACAGAAGGTTCAGACAAGCATACATCTCGTTTAACACCAAGAAAATCCAAGAACACGGGGAGCCTAAAAATAGTTGCAGCAGGTGTAACATAACATCCTAACATAACTCAAGCCTTTACCTCCGTAAATTTCTTTCAATATCATAAGATAATCATACTCCTGTTTTCAATGGTTTCTCTTTTGGTTATGATCTCTTCTCAGCTACTGAAATCCCATTAATCGACTTTTCCCAACAAGCTGCTTATCGACCGAGCTTTAACTGTGCCAAGCTTCATCTTCTTCGTCTTGGAGGTCATCAATGGCTTCTTATCATCTTCATCTTCAACTTCACTCGCAGTTTTGCTGCCTAAAAATGCGGGATTCATTTCCTTTTCCTCAAATGGCAATGAGGGACTTGATAATGGCTGCGATGATTTCATCTTCTTTGGTGCAGTATTGGCAAATGACCGGTTTCGAACACTGTTCATGCTTCTTAGTCTTCCTTTGCCCAAATGATGCTCACAGAGAGAATACCCCACAAGCGTTTGTTGACAGCACCTCCATCCTCTCCCATTAACACGACTGCACCGCGAGCCCTCCATGAGTGCACCTCCTCTACTACTCTTTTTCCCATTACCACTACTGCAGCCAGAAATCCTTTCTCTGATTTCCTTTTCATCTCTTTGTTGTCCCTCTTCGCGGCCATATTGCTCCTCACATTTCTTGTTCATCTTTGTCGCCATTTTCTTATTCTTTTCCACTTCATTGCCTCTCCTTTCAAAGCTTCCCCTTCTCTTCTTCAACGGGAACACTTTCTCTACTTCGTACCATCTCAAAACTGCAATCACACAACCATCCGCCAATAGACGTAAAAACCAACAGTTCAGTTGGTTTTTGATTGAAATTCTTTGAAGGTAGCGATTACTTACTTTGACGAGAAGAATTGAGTTGAGAAACAGAATTTCCTACGTCTGCACCCCAGGAACTTCCTTTGCTAAAGGAGAAAAACCGACGATCCACAACCACATACAATAACAAATAAAAATGAGAGAATAATACGATCGAGTGCAAACGTAGAGAGCATAAGGGTCTTTCTGTGTCAATTATATATGAGGACCATCGTCGCCCGCAAATATGTATCGCAAGAGCGTACGATAGCTTGAGCCGAAGTCGCCACAAATTCATAAAAGTTAAATAAAAGAACTAGATAATTTATACCTCTCCGATTCGATCACAGAAGCACTGAAATGGTTAGCCAAGCCAACGATTTTGATAAACAGTAGTGCTTCTACTTTCCACTAGCCAGCTAGCATTATTTTTTGTTTGGGTTGCCGGTAAAATTAAACTATGGGTATTGACAGTCATTTAGTATAAATTTTCATGAAAGAAGATAAGAGAGAAGAGCCAAAGTTTTTAACTTTATGCCTTGATTCTTACCTGATATCATTACGCCTCTCATCTTCTGCTTCACCTCTCTCATTATCCCACTCCACCATTACCTACAACATAAATCATATCAACTAGACGATCCCAGTAATGTTTTACGGTATTGGTAGTGTAACTCTTCTTGGTGCAAAAATTGACCATAAACAGTGAATCCAAAGAAACTGCCTTTCCAAATGACTTTTGACAAGTACAAATACAGTCCCTCCCATACAAAATCATAAAATCACTAGAAGAAGTCTCACCTGGAAATCTTTAACATCGTTTTCCGCAACAGCAGGGTGACAAGGAACCTGCTTGACATCGTTGCTGGTTTCACCTCGGATCCGTGGATTCAGTTGATGTGAAACAAAAGAAGAAGCTTTGTGAGGTTGTGAGGAGAAATCGAGAGGTGGGTTCATGAGTTGGACGCTAGAAGTGAAGCTGGAGAGGGGATCTGATGATGAGAGTGGTACAGGAGAAAGAGAAGAGAGAGGAAGGGGGACTTGTCGTTTCCTGATCCTCATCTCTACCTGTAAAAGGTGGAACTCTTTGAAACACCCTGCAAGAGAAGGAACAAGAGATCTATGGAGAGAATGCAAAATCAGAGACAAAAGAGGAGAGCAGAAATTGAAGCTTTGAGTGCTCTCTCTCTCTCTCTCTCTAGCTTTAATTTGTTGCACCACAAGTAAAGGAAGGGAATAGATAGTGAGGAGTGAGGTGGAGAAGGCATTTTGCCTGGCACGTGGGAGAAGCACGTGCGCTTAACAGGGTGAAGAGGTAGCAGGTAATCACCTACCGGTGGGGCCTGGGGGAATCAAGGAAGAGAAGGGGACAAGGTACGGACGCGTTGGTTGCCAGGATGGACTGGAGAGAGACTGATGGGCTGGGAAAGTGAAATATGCAAATTTATAAATATCATAATAATCTCGTCTTCTTTTCTGTATTTGAAATATGCAAATTTATAAATATCATAATAATCTCGTCTTCTTTTCTGTATTCCTGGTCTGCTATTCCTCCCACTAAGTTTGATTTTCTTACAAATAATCTTATCCAAGTCCTTTTAACAAACAACAAATTTGGGCTATTAATCTTCACAATTTTCTTTCTAATTTACTTTAAAACAAATAAAATAAGGAAATACATGAAAAAAGCTTCACATGCAGGAGAAAGATGGGTGTACACTTACTAACAAGAAATATGGAGAAGAAGAATAAGAGGAAGCTATTTTCGTTGATTTTCTCCCCACTTACCTACTACTTATATATATATACTAACAAGAAATATGGAGATGAAGAATAAAAGGAAGCTATTTTGGTTGATTTTCTCCCCACTTACCTACATATATATATATTCTCATCTTTTACACTACAAGAAGAAGGACAATTACCGACGGAAGTTTCCATCGGTAACATCGGAGATTTTGTACGTAATTATATTTACTAACAGAATAAAGCGACGGAGACTTACGTTGGAGCAGACACGGTCGGTATATTTTACCTATGGTAAGACGGTAACTGTCGGTGTAGTTGGTAGAAATTTATCGATGGAAACTGTTGGAATATATTTTTATCCTCGTAACCCTTCTTCAATTATACCCTTAATTGCTTAATTTAAAGGTGGAAGGTGTTAGATCGCTGAGATCACCTTTAATTCTCTGCAAATGTCTTGTTGAATAACAATTTTTCGAAAATCTGGTCGTGAAATTTGATTTCAATATGAACAATTATAAATTATCCTTACATAAGTTTTGGAATTTTCAACCCATGGAATTTGTTTAAATAAAAAGTTAAATGATCATAAAAAGAAAAAAATATTTCCTAAATGATAATTAAAACATTAAATAGTACATAAATGAATACTAAATTAATGACAACAACAATCATATTGTCTTGGTGAACGTGGTTGATATGAGTCCCTATCCCTCTATCTCATTTGGTCCATGTCATTTTGGACCTTACTTATTTCCTCCATCAAAGTCTGAACTGAGGATTCAAGCTGAATGATACGTCGCATTGTCGACTGTGAACTAGATGCTGTTGTAGTCACTGAAAGGAGTGCGAATAACTAGATGCTGTTGTAGTCACTAAAAGGAGTGCGAATAAAATGTGTTGGCACATGAGCCTAGGCCAAAGATCCTTCCCGACTGTCCCTACCACCTACTGCATCAAAATATGCCTGGGTCTCATCAACAGGTTATTCATCGTGTGATTGTTGCCCAATTGTTTGTTGTATTTAGTTTTATTAGGAGGCAATGCTTATATTATAATTAGTAAGTGATAATTATTAAGATTGAATATTAAACTATGAAATTCACGTACATTTAGTTCTCGACATCGGTTGTTGACAAATGTCATACCATCATGTTTCTTAATGTGAGTATGCGAAAATAACTGACAGGGTGTAGGCCTAACGCCCATATACTTTTCCTGGATAACAATAAAATGTTATAATTAAGTTAAACTAGAATTTATAAAAATTTCGAGAGAGTCTCTTCTGTTTTTATAATATTACCCCTGTTCAAGAACGCAAAGTACTCAACACAGCCATAAATGACACCAGCAAATTACTCCACACAGTCATGATCATTAGGCATACTACACACATATGTTCATCACAACATTCACACATCAATTTACATTAAAATATAGCAAAGTAAAAATTGAGAATATAAATGTAATATTTATCTACTTACAAGTCTTTCTGCATGCTCGCGGTGAGTAATTGATCCTTTCGTATGAACGGAAATACTATTTGCCCCTGACCTACCACGTCTGTTGGTGGAGTTACGGCCCGATATGATCACTGCCTCAAGTGATCTCCAGTACTCCTGCCAACGACTCCATGTGGGCTCAGAAATAAAAGAGGGTCGTACACTAGCATTACGTATCTGATTAATAAAGTCGTGATAACGTGTACGAGCTCGTGACTCCCATACACTATATATTATCTTGTCGATATCAGAACTCTAGTAAAAATGTTTATGAAAGTAAAAGGAATAAAGTCGATAAATTATAATCTATTTATATGTATGTTATTAATGTATAGAACAAAAAGGAAAACTATTTATTGTATATTGTACCTCAAACTCCTGATAGTAAAATGTCTTTGTGGCCTGAGAGATCTTCTTTCATTCATAACCCTTAGGATCAATCCTCTTTTTAAATGTAGATGTCACTTGTCTTGAACACGGTCCAGATGGAATGAACCTAATATAAAAACAAATAAGTTAATAAATTTGCAAAAATTTACACATATAAGTTAATGATAAACATATATAGTGTTTCATGCGATTTCACTTACAGTTTATCGATTATTTTTATATACTTTTTGTCATCAAGACCCTCAAATCTAGGGTGAATCTCGTCTCCTTCATCCTCCATAACTGTATTGGATGATATACGAGTATTGGATTGTTGCGTATCACTAGTTGTACGTGATGATGTTCCTACAACGGTAGGTGCTGGAGGTGGTTGTGGTGACTCAGTTGCAGTTGGAGTCTGTGATGGGCCACCCTCACAGTAAGTCCCTCCAAACATGCTTTTGAGCTTGGGCCGCATGATCTCACGTTGTCTCTTTAGTCCCATATTTATACCTGAAATTCTTTGTTTATTGAATTCTCCTTGAAATATAAGAAGTTGATTCTAAATCTAATATTTTACACAATATATATAAAAGGAATTCAGGTGATTTGTTTCATATCATAACTTCGAATTTAGTAGTGAGAATAATTGTTACAGTCATAGTACAATAATATAATTAGTTTATAGCACAATCATGTGTATTGTAGAGATATATGACAATGATATTAATTTTTTGTTGGATTCCAAGTAACATGAGAGTCGGTAAAGGTAAAGGACTCCTCGATAGCTGGATTCCTGAGAAGGTTCTCGCATGTTCGAATGCTTCAATGGAAACAGTAAAGGTTCTTCCCACACGTGTTTGGTTTTGAATACCTTCTTGTAACAACATTTCTGCTATTGTTAATTTTGTTAGTGAAATGTTCAGAAACGGTTTACCTACAACACAATAGGAAGGAACTTGCATATTGTCATATTAAAAAGGGATAATGGAACCTATCCTGAATACCTATGCATACGTGAATTTCCAGATAAGCTCTGTGGAATTGCCAACTTTTCCAAAGCAACCAATTTGGCTAATCCTTCATTGATCGTTGTGTCATTACTCCCGCCTCCTTCGGTATACATGTCATCTTCGAGATTCATTAAAGCTTAAAACAACATGTAATATATTCCATGAAATGTTAATATAACAACTTCATATGTTTGAATTGAGATGTATATAATAAGGAAAGTGATGTTGTTCAGATGATAATATACACCTTCAAGTAGAAGATCGGTCCTGGAAGGCAAACGATCATTACTTAAAGAAGTGGAGATTGTTGTTGCATCCTTTATTCTTTCGGCAAGGACAATTTTACCACATTCTTCCCAACGGAATGAATTACTTCCATCCGGAACTAGACGCCAGGTCGACATTCCTTGATTAATAATTTGAAATAAAAATTTGATAGAATATATTGAAAAGTTTGAGTACATATTACTTTTCAAAGGAAATTAAATCTTCCACTACATACACAAATTAATCGCTATCATAACTTAATTGTAAATTACAATCATCTTCACTTTCTAAAGAATAAGAATCAAAATCCAAGTCCTCTTCAGATCTTTGACCATCTTCCTCCTCTCCAGACAAAATCTCAACATATTCATTTGATGGATCGTGCAATGGTTCATTATCATCATATGTCACAGATGCATTTATAAAATAAGTCACTTTCAATTCTCTTTCTCCTTTTCCATGTGATTGAAAAATACCTCTAGGTTTAAATTTGCAAACTGTCAACCAATCTAATTTATCTCGTCGTATGCTGGGAAAAGGGACATAACACACTTGTTTCGCTTGCATAGCCAAAACAAAAGGTTTAAAATGTTTCAATCTTCTGCGTGAGTTGATTTCAACAAGATTGTATCGGCTATGGACTTTTGTTCCAACATTTAGAGCGGGGTCAAACCAATCACACTTAAATATCACAGTTTGCTTAATTGGCAATGCAGGGTACTCAACTTCTAGTATCTCAATGATTTTACTATAGTAATCCATGAATTCTCCTTGTATGGAAACTTCACTATTTATTGTTGCCATGCTATGACCATGAGCTTCTATATGATAATTTTAGCCATTAACGAAATAAACCGGATACTATTTAACAGTTCACAAAAGTACCTTAGCAAGATCGCAATTGAACTTATTCTCTATTCGATTTTTTAAGGCCTACAAAAAAATGATTTCAACACCAATGAATACATCCGGTTATTTCAACACTTGAATTGTATAATTTAATTATGATAATATTTGTAAGTGGAAACTAGCATATCTCTCAAACCATCGTGCAAAGTGTTGTCCAACCTTATTATTTACTTTATCCAGTGTGCTATTTGTCTTGATCTCACATAATAATGCCTCGTACATCCTGAATTACATTATCATGTAATTTAGTTATGAACAAGACAAAATTTTACTATCGATATAATGTGGTTTAACTTACTGAACAAAGGTTGAACCTCTTAACAGTTCAATAAAATGTAACCATGGGCAACCTCAATTTCTTGCTCTGTTAACATTCTTCTTGTTGCACGCCCATACGCTTGCCCAGGAAATGTGAAAATGGATATGTTACCATCAGCATCACTGGTTCCTCCCCCATCGTCATTACGAGGAACTTTTCTTTCTCTTGTGTGAACGTGTGGCGCAAAATAATGTCCACAAAATGTACTAGCCAACTAAATAAGAATTACAAATGAAACCTTCAACTCTGGCTTTGTTTTTGAATTTTTTTTTCAAATGATGCAAATACCTATATTAGAAAATAAAAGTATTACAATGTAGCAGTTAAAACATGTTATAACTTCATTTACTGAATTTTGAATGTGAATTACCTCTCAAACGGATACATCCATCGATATTGAACTGGACCAGCTAGTTTAGCCTCGTATGCTAAATGCACAGGTAAATGCTCTATACAATCGAAAAAGCTTAGAGAAAAAATTCCTTCTAACTTGCACAAAATTACTAGAATCTCCCTTTCTAGGATTTCCATGTCACTGTACTTGATTTCAAATGATGTTAAACTTTTGAAAAACAAACTTTTTTCTGTAATTACTTCCCAAACCTTATTTAGTAGCAACTCCCGAAATGTGATTGGAATTAACCTTTGCATAAACACGTGAAAATCATGACTTTTCAACCTAAATAATTTGTACTTCCTCATGTCCACACACCTTCCTAAGTTTGAAATATAACCATCGGGAAACTTTAAACCCTTCAACCATTCACACAATATTTCCCTTGGTTTTTTGTCCAACGTGTAATATGCTTTCGAATATTTACTGGTGCGAAGATCTTTAAGTAACTCATTCCTTCTACAAAAAATTTGCAAATCAGCTCGTAATTTTGCATTGTATTTTGTCCTCCCCTCAATGTTCATTATGGTATTGAACATATTGTCAAAAAACAATTCGATATACATGACATCTAAAATATGACATATCAAATTTGTTTTCCAATATGGCAAATCCCAAAAGATGCTTCGTTTTCTCCAACCAAAGTTTTTACTGATGCTTGTATCAAATTTGTTTTCCAATATGGCAAATCCTAAAAGATGCTTCGTTTTCTCCAACCAAAGTTTTTACTGATGCTTGTATTAACTTCATCAGCTTCAAATTCTGTAACTTTCAGCAAGTCTAATTCATCAATCTCCAGTAATATCTCATCATCATCTTTGTAGGGGGGCGAAGTTTTCTTCACCATCGTATTCTTAATAAATTTATGTTTATTGCGTCTGAATGGATGATTTGGAGGAAGAAATTTCCTGTGATTTCTCACTAGAGTTGGTTAATAATTCTAAACAAATTATTTAAGGTTTATGGATTTTCTCACTAAAGTTGGTTAGAAGAAGAATGATAAAGATAGTTCCTCCATTTTGTTATCTCCAAGGGGTAAAAAAAAAGATTTCTCCTTGACTATAAGGGAGCAATAAAAGTAGATGTTAAGGTTGAGAATAAATTGGGTAGGATTAAGTTCATTTTTCATTCTAAATAGAGAGGGTCAAACTTCAATTATTGGTAATAAAGGGCTTGAAATGTGTTTTTAAAGAGAATTATATGTTAGTATTAACAAGATGAATGACACTACAAAAAGGCTTAGGGCTAAAGTAGCAGGGGTGGATGGTAAAAAGATGGTTACAGAGGGTGGATGGTTAGGGATTATATAACTTTTAATTAAAAGAGTCAATGATTAAACAAATAGTCATTAATTTTAATGAATATGATTTATTATACTTAAGATATACAAAGAGGTCTATTTTTAACTATAACTAGTTTTGCTGAATAATGAAATTATATTAATTATGATAAGATATATGTTGCCTTTTTTTCAGAGTTTGTTAAAACATCATTTATATGTAGATTAACAAAATTGTATTTATGTTGTAAACTACTTCGGTGACATTTTTATGATGTATATAAACTAAATAAATTGAAGTATTGAGGATAAAATGGACAACAAATTTTTTGGGCATCTGCAATTTTATATACTTTTTATCGAAATTAAAAAATACATATACATCATTTTATTCAAACCATTTAAAGATGAGAATAGCGTAAATGTTTGGTTAATGATATCACCTAATCGTAATATGTGGCATAGGCGAGCAAAATGTTAGATATACCATTTTTATTTAATTTTGATGATATATTCTGTGAAGGAGAGTTTCAATAAAAATGTATGACCAGTGACTTCAAAGTCTCAACTAATGCCGCCTGTACCTTTTTTTTCTTTAATTCATTCTGGGCGAGGGCTAGATGTAGATGCCATTCAATTGTTGGACCCCGAATTTTATTGAAAATTAGAAATGTTGAAGTGGATGAGTTGTTTGAAATGAAGTTGAATAGTAAGAATTAAAAAGAAAAAGTGAAATTTTAAAGAATTTAGAAAGTTTGACTTTTGGGGATAAATAGTGATAGAAAGTTGACTTGAGAGTTGACTTTTTGTTTGAGACAAAATTAGAGAAAATGGTCTTCCTAAAACTTGTAGCTCCAGTTAAGAGCTTTCTGTCACCATAAAGTTTACAATTTATTGATATTGGGAGTGAAAGTTATGGTCAGTCAAAGTTTGAATGCGACATAGGTTGACCCATTTATATGGCTGAAGTTTTGACTGGAAAATTGACCTAGTTAGAGGTTGATTTAGATTTTAAGTTCTTTATGAAAGTTTAATAGTTTGATTTGATCTTTATTCTGACATAAAGTATAGAATTTTTCGATCAAGGAATAATAAGTTATGATTTTTACAAGTTTCTGTTATGATTTTAGCATGATTATTTGAGGACAGAAGTTTTGATTGGAAAATTAACTTCCTTAGAGGTCAAATTGATTTTTATGTTCTTCATAGAAGTTGTAGAGCTTCCTTTTATCTTTCCATCGATACTAAATTTGTCAAATTTGGAGTTCGGGATCACGAGTTATGATTTTTGGAAAAGTCGGTTTTATCAATAGATTTGAAGTCCTGTTATTTTGCTTCCAATCCGACCCTTTTGCAATCTTTTGTTTATAAATTCTCCGACCGACATCCGATTGACTTAGTTTTTGAAGTATTGAATTTATAAGACAATTAGCTACTTTTTCATGGGAAATTATGATTTTTAGGAGATTAAATGGAAAGAGATTGACTGAATCAAAGTCAGAGTATTGGTTAAGGGATACGAGTTAGATAATTTTCTGAACATGGTTCAGTATTTTACGAAATTTGGGATCTGTGGAGATCCGATTGAGGTGGTTCCTAAGGAAAAATAAACTTAAGACATGAGGCTAAAAATCATAAGAAGAAATGAAATTTCAATTTTGCCCCTAAGACTTTCAATTTCTGAATTGAAGTTCAAATTAGTGTGCAGTCTTGGATTAGGAACATCTGACAATATTTTGGCTATAAATTTTGTTCTAGTAATCCAATTGAGGTGATTCTTAATTTGGATTAAACTAGAAAAATAAGGATACATTTGTTATGAAGAAATCAAGTTTCAATTTTGTCTTTAAGAATGTCAAGTTTTGGATGGAAATAATCATGCTGGAAAATGAATTAGCATAAGACATATCTGAAATGTTTTGAGTATAACTTTTGATATAGTGCTCCAAATCGGATGATTCTTGTGAAATTATCAAATTAAGACATAGAGGAACATTTTTCTAGAAGAAAGTTTTGACAAATTCCTTCAAATTGATAATTCGAATTATATCCGAAAGTAAGCATGAAATAAAGTAAAGTGCAGGGGCATTTTGGTCAATTAACCCTCATTAATGACATGGCCACTTATAAACAAAGTTGGCTGCCATTTTATCAAGAGGAAAGTCAACATTAAGAGGAAAGAAGAAGAAAATAAGAAGAAAGAAAGGATGGGAGAAGTGTCGGCTATGGAGAAGAAGAGAGAGAAGTGAGGGTTTTCGAATTTTCTAAGGGTTCTAGCATAAGTTTTGCTTGGATTCAAAGGAAAAAGGATAGAAGGAAGTAAACTCTTCCTTTCAAGCCCAAGAAATCTGAATTTGGAGAGGAAAAGAGGCAAGAGAAAAGTTTGAGCTATGAGTTTTTCTTCAATTTTTGGTTTAGAATTATGGAAAATGGTATGGGTTTGTTAATTCCATGATCAATTTTGGAGATTACATGTTGAAATTGATTTAATTTTGGATGATGTTAATTAGGGTTTTGCCCAATTTTAGTGAATTGAGGATTTTGAAAATTAGAGATTTAGATAGCTTGAATATGTGAGAAATTGATGTTTCCTAAGCTCAATTTGAGTAATTATACTTTTTATGATATTGAATTTGGGTAAATTGGTTTAGGTCAATTTTGAAATTTGGGAATTTTTGAAATTGTTGATTTAGATAGCTTGGAAATATGAGGGATTTGAGTTTTCCAAGCTCAATTTGAGTTGTTATGCATTTTATGATGTTGAATTTGGGTAATTTTGGTTTAGGAAATTTTAATGTGGAAGAAAGAAGGAGGCTTTG
>JANTNU010000004.1:24906785-24916838 GCA_024752395.1 Erythroxylum havanense
ATAATAATAATAATAATAATAATAATAATAGCAATTTAGTTAAAAATAACATATGGGACTTTTGACTACGTTTTCATTGGCAAAAAATCACAATTTTAATGTTAATAAGATCAAAATATCATAAAATTTAAGTTTAACTACTTTTCTTAATCATTAATATTTATTAATAATAACACAATGATTGTATAAGCGTACAAATAAATTTAGTGAAAAATGTAATATATATTTTTATTAATTTCTTTAATATGTATGATTTCATAATTTAAAATGGTATCATAAAACTGTATTTATTATATATAATTTCAATATAATTTATGTTTATGATATATTTAAAACTTTGGAAAAATCTAAAAATCTATAAAAAATTTTAGTATTGGCAATAGTTTCGTAAATTGATTGCCAAATATATTATGTATTTATTTTTCTGTTTTGATAGAGAATGAATTTTCTAAAACACGCATGCCTTCAGTGTTCTATTTTAAGTATTCAAACATTCAAGAAACTCATATGGGTTTTCCTACTATAAATGTTATTTGATAATCCTTATGTTTTTAGTGCAATAAAATTCAAGAAGTACATGTTGTTGGACTGTAAATAACATTTCAGTTTTTTTATTCAAAATATTCAAGAATTTAACCTAATGTTGTGCTACTATCAATGTTATTTCAATATTATTTTTTTAGTATCCTAAACATTGAATAAATATTAAAGTTGCTGGACTATTAATGTGACTTGAGTGTTTTGTTTTTTTGTGTTGAAAATATTCAAGAAATTCACCTAATGTTGTGTTACTTTCAATGTTATTTGAATGTTATGTTTTTAGTGTCCTAAACATCAAAGAAATGTTAATGTTGTTGGACTATTAATATGACTTGAGAGTTATATTTTTTTGTTCAAACATTCAAAAAATTCACCCAATGTTGTGCTACTGCTAATGTAATTTGTCTATTATGTATTATGTATTTAGCTCCACTTTGTAATAAACATATTCTTGAAATAAAAAGACATGAAAGAACTTATGATACATATTAAATTATACTAAAGTAAATAATAAATGTTAATAAAAATGTACTCCTTTAAATGATCCAACAATATATGTTAATAAACATATTTGTTGCTCTTATGTTTTCTTATGTAATTAGTAATTAAATATAATGTAATTTGATGATTCTTCTTGAATTTCCAATCCACAGCAAGCATATAATCTTTTTCATAAGCAAAATGAGTTAGAACATGATAAATTATTGCAATAATAGTGACAAGTCCTCTTTTTATCTTTCATTTAATATTTTGTATATCATCTTTGTTATGTGTTTTTTTTTCAAAATCCATTTCTCTAATTTATTTTAAAATTGTAACAAAAGTATCTCTAACACATTACAACTTATTCGAAATATGCATCATAGAAAAGCAAGATTAAGAAAAATATCCACATATTGTAATTAAAAGACATGTAGGGTATCATTATTATGCTATGACTAATTTAGAGTATGTTTGAGGTGAAAAAAATGATTGAAGATAATGGAGTTAACACCTAGAGAACTAAGACAAAGTTAGGAAGACCAAAAGGAATGAAACCTAATTATTGTAACCAAATGTTCAAACACAAAGGCAAGAAGTTATAACGCATGCTAATTTATTTGCCTAAATCTTGTAATACTAAAGAATTATTAAATAAGAAACACTTTAGAGTTGAAGCTTATTAATCATAAAAGAAGACATATAAGAATTTTTTTTAACAAACTTAAAGAAAAAAAATTAAAAGAGATAAAGGTTTAAAGAGATGATGCCTAATAAATTAGATTGAAATTAGATTGAACTTTAATATGTTATTAATTCCAAGGATCATGACTTAAAGATTGGTATGCATGTACCTAGGGTTTTATTGGATTGACTTTGACTTAGACGTATATTAAGATTGTCATAATGTTTTATAATTGAATGCTTAACAATATGAATTATTCTTGGAGTTAGTTGGAAATTAAGATATGTGTTATGTGTGTTGAATGGGTTGATTAAAGATAAATATGTGTTAGGAACTTTATTTTACTACTGCCTATAAGATGTTCGATGTATGTAACCTTTGAATCTCGAATGTCAAACTGTTTTACTCAATTGTTGAACTGCACATTAGTCACAAACTATCGTGATCCCATCACTGCCATAAAGTCATTAAAAATTTAGTAATGGTAAAGTCCATCAAAATGTGTCCAAAAACTTTAGTTATAAGCATTTTCTACATTTTAAGTCCTAAGAAACATCTATATGAACAAGTGTATTATATTAAATACAAAATTGTCTTTCTTGTGGGCCTTGTTTTGTGTTGAAGAGCAACGATAATCATCCAACCTCGTTTGTCTTCTTTGTAGTTTGTGATTATCTATCTGTCAAGGTAAGTTGCCCAACTAATTAAAGTCTACAAAGTGTTTAGTTTTGTATTGTTCTTTGCAATATTCTTAGAATGAATGATGAGTTTTTATGTTAGGGTTTAATAATCTAAGTATTTACATTTAGGTTTTGTTTAAATTGAAATATAAATACTTAAACTTCAACGTGATTAATTCAAACTTAGAATTAACATTAGAAATTAATGTAATGTTTATTACAATCCTTTACATAATAAACTCCTAGGATAGTATATAGGCTGGAAATGATGCAACTCCTATGAGGCTTATTGGTAAAAAAGTTCATGAGCCTAAGAGTCACATTAAGAACTTGTTTTGTCGATTCATATGGTGTAATAATGTCATGTACCATAGTGCTTGTTTAAATTCAAACTTAATTTATAAACTTCAATGTTATTAATTCAAACTTGGTATTAACATTAGGAATTCACATAATGTTCACAATAATGCTTTCTATAATAGACCCTTAGGATAGTATATAAGCTAGAAACTCGTGATGCAACTCTCATGAGGCTTATTGGTGAAAAATTCCATAAGTCTAGGAATCACAATGAGAACTTGTTTTCTTATTATGTGGTGTAACAATGTCACGTACCATAGTGCTTATTTAAATTCAAAATTTTAAAATGAATTTGTAATGATTAATGGTTATGTTATAAAGATCAAGGATTGCATTTAGTAATTGAGTTATTTACTTTTAATTGTATAGCTAGATAGACAAAATTTGGATGTCTCATTCCACTGAATACTTAGAATGAGTTCAAAGTTTCATGCAATTTGTAAAAGATGTAATGGGTGATGAATGATGTATTCATTGTGTATATATAGATTTCTTAAATGTCGACATTCAAAGTCAAGATGTGGTATATAATCACTTGCTAATATGAGGCATAGATAAATTCTATACTCCATGGCTTTATCATAGTGAACATAAGGAAGCAAGTTGTAGTAGAAGTGTTAATACAAGTGTTGATGATGGTAACAATAATGACGTAAATGATGGTGGTGATGATGATGATGGGATTACGAAGATGTTAGAGGATTATGGGAATTAAATGGAGACAATAAATGATACTAGTTTGCCTAACATAATTGGTAGTATTACATAAGATAATTTTGGGAAGTTATTGAAAGTTACTCAAAAAGAATTTTATCCAAGGTGCTTAAATTTCTCACAGCTATCTTTTGTTTTCAAGTTGTTGCATTTGAAGTATATAATAAATAGAGTAACAAATCTTACTTAATCATGCATTGCCTGCTAGACACAAATTGCCAAAATCTTAATATGATGCAAAGAAATTGTTAAGGGACCTTAGATTATGATATATATCAATACTTGCTTGTAAGCATGATTGTGTTTTATTTTGGAAGGACAGTAAAGATCTTGAAGAGTGTCCCATTTGTCGTATATCAAGGTGGCGAGTGCATAATGGGAGAGGGAAGAAGATACTGCATAAAATCTTAAGATACTTTCCTATTAAACCGTAACTACAAAGGCTTTTTATGTCAATAAAAACAGCCATAAATATGAGAATATTTTAGGAACTGTTATGGGAATTGAAGGCAAATCAAAAAACATTATTAAGGCTACACTAGACTTGGAAGACATGAATATAAAAAAAGATTTGCATTTGAAAAGAAGAGATGATGGGCCATCCATTATTCCACCTATGATATGTGCTTAATTGATTGTATAATTATTCCATAATACTTAGTGATTAATGACATGAAATTGTTTAAGATACTCACTTTGATTCATATATGATTTTAGGCACATTTCAGAAGCAAAAGAGCTAAAGTGAGTTAAAAGCACTATATTAGGGTCGTTTCCCAAAGTTTCATATCCATCTGTCTTAATGGAACAAGAATGATGAACATTATAGCAATTAAAGCAAGAAGAAGACAAGGAATTACCAAGAAAGATGAAGAATGAAGAGCATAAATACCACTCATGGTTTTCTAGAATTTTGTCATAACTGTGAGTGAATTATTGTATCCATGGATTACAAGATGAAGACACCTCATACTACTAAAGGAGCCAGTAGTCCCATGCATTTGAACCTAGCTTAGGAATACAAAGAAGGGAGAACAAAAAGCATGTGACGACTAAGCCATTGAACAACTACATTTCGAGTAGATAAAGCATAAAAGAATGGGATAAAGAGTGGTAACTCATAGGTGTGAGGCTCTCCCACACTCGTAAGGGATAGCTCACGGGTGTGTCACACCCCGTGACACACCAAGTCACGACTATGACACATTGACATTTCACCTTAAACCTTACTTTTTTTTTATAAATTCTTCATTTTTGTGATGAAAAGGTTTGAGGACAGTTTTGGTGTGTTTTGGCTAGGGAAAACTTCAAGAGCTTCAGGAGAGCATGGAGAGGGAGGCAAGCTCTCCATTGTGAGAAGACCCATGGAGGAGTAGCTTTTCAACTCTAGTTCAAAGGTGAGTTCGACACCAACGACCTAGTTAAGTGTATTTCTCCTCATATTTTTTGTTTTCTTTCTCTCTTTAGAAATTGATTATGTTATCCGATGTGTATAGATTTGGGTATTGTGAAAAGATGATTTTAATGCATTCATTGGATCATTTTATTATAAGCCCATTGCTAGAATATTGAATGGAATTCGTAATTGTTATGTTGAAATTCATTTATAGCGACTAATGGTTCGTAATCATTAGAGATAGCATAATCTAGGTTAAATGACGCATCGTATGTGGTTATTGACTTGATTAATCGATTTTTCTAATTTATAATGCTACTACCCAATTGAATTTAGAGATCATGTCCTAGGTTATTCGGTAGTTAGATTTAATTAACGGTTGTATCTTAATTAAATAATACCTAAGGAAAAACTCAGGTTAATAGATTTACCTATGATTAATAGTTTCTATGAGAGGTTTGAGAACAACAGATCATTGAAATATATTTAATAAGTGTGTAGGTCGAGATTAAACCAAAGAACTAGATTCCTAACGAATTCACCATTTTTATCATTTTTCGCATGTTTTCATCAATTTACTTTTGTTAGTTAGTTTAGATTTATTTTCTTTTCTTAAAACAAACAAAACCCCCTAAACCTAAATACTGATTAATTTCATTTCAAAAGCTAACTGAACACACTCTGTGGGATTCACCTAGACTCGTCACTACTACAGTAATAGTAGGTCTAGTTGATTTTGACTAACGTTACGACAAGTTACTATCAATTTTGGAGTCGTTGTTGGGAAGTGCAATGCTTTAGTTGTTTTTTTTTATTTTAATTAGTGTTTTGTATACTTTTTTTTGCAATTTATTTCTTTTTAATTATTTCTTGATCTTTTAACTTTTTGTTTAGTTTTTAATGTGTTAAAAAAATAAAAAAATTGTCATGAATAGATGTTATTTTTTTTCTATAACTTGTATTACCAATCTTATAACCATGTTTAGCCTAATCATCCTAATTTTAGTTATGGATGGGATAACCAACATAATTACTTCCTTGATAGTATGTAGGATACACAACAATTCCCGTATAGACCAGAAGCTTCTTATCACAACTCAGGTACATCTTTGGAAGATATGCTTAATACTATGACTGCTAATAATCTTCAACTTCAACAGAGCATATAGCAGTTGTAGTAAGGTGTA
This sequence comes from Erythroxylum havanense, assembly GCA_024752395.1. NCBI lineage: Eukaryota > Viridiplantae > Streptophyta > Magnoliopsida > Malpighiales > Erythroxylaceae > Erythroxylum > Erythroxylum havanense. The sequence goes on from JANTNU010000004.1 coordinate 24,912,828, forward strand.
CAACAGTTTCAATAGGACGTACAACAATTCCATTAGGGTGTACTACAAGTCCAGTGGGATGAAATACAATTTTGGTCTAGTTTCCAAAATTTGAAGAGCTAACAAAATTCATATGCATCCTTGGAAGAAATAGTTAATGCTGACGTTGCTAACACGTTGCAATTTTAGCAGGATGTGGAATGGTTCTAGCAAAATGCAATGTCTAAATGGGGAGATATTAACCACTTGAAACCATAAAACGAAGAGGAGCGGCCACATCCACTTGATATGTACTCAAGTGAAGTTGGTTAGATACCTTACAAAGTGATGAGGAGCTGGAGAATCTTGAGTGTAATACTCAAAGAATTATTTATTTGGAAAAACTGCAGGAGGAGCTCGAAGCAGAAAAGAGATATCTTTAGCTCAATGGTGAGTACTAAGTTCATAATTATTTTTTAGACTGACTCTTTACCTTTACATATTAGATTAGAGAAATTGAACGAAGAAGGAAAAGGTAAAGAGACATTCAAGGTCTTTCCAGAGTACATGTACTCAATAAAGATTGGATGTTTGAAGATAGGGCATATGTTGAATATGATGGAATATCATCCAAGACCTTATCCTGAACAACCACGTGGAAGTGACTCAAACTGTGACACCCAAGGATCATAATTTTGTCACGTAAGGAGAAAACATAGAGTCGACATAGCGACCCTAAACAAAGGCGCTTATTGGGAGGTAATCAAAGGGAAGTAAATTTCTTTTCCTTTACTTTTTTGCATTGGTTAGATATGCTTGTGTGTTTTTATGTTGGTTTGTTTATTGCTTGTTTTACGTTTTCAATTCAAATGAGAGTGAGAATAAAATAAACAAATAAACAATTGTTTATTTTCTATGGCTTCTAGGACTATATAGTTATGAGTAAAGAATTAATTGACTAGAGAATTTCATAGCAACTTAAGTATGGACTTTTACTTTTGTGATTGGTCGATGTGTATTATCTTAAGAAGAGTTGTGATTAATGGCAGACAAAGCTAGTGAGATTTTGAGCCTTTATTGTAACATCCCATTCTTGTGGGAATGTTAAAATGGTAAATGTGAGTGATTAATGAAAGTTAGTAATACATTTTCATGTTTATGCATACTATGTCATGCACTTGTATATGAATGGTGAAGTTGTGACACATGAAAATAATTATACATGCATTCATAGATAATTCCAGGTATAATTTGATTGTGTTGTGATTTTTGGGTGTTTTGAGAATTTTGAATTTATCTATATTGAAAATTCTATTGGTTAGTAAGAATATTGTATTTGTGTATTTGGTGAATTTTGAATATTGTATTTATGTATTTGGTGAATTTAGGCATAAATTTTGGAGAAAATTGTAAAAATAGGAAAAAGACATCAAATGAAGATTTGGAAATAATTGAATTGTAAAGATAAGAGTTTAGGGGAGTTAGTTTCAAAAGAAACTAAGTTAGAGCTTAGATGTGAGGGAAGTGACAAATGTCACTCAGGCTTTGTACTTTTGCTAGAAGTAGGTTACTGTTCTCTAAGAATTGAAAAGTTAAGTTATATGTCTAAGTTCATTCTTCATTGGAATCATCTTCAAGTTTTCTTTCCATACACAGAATCTTCCATCGAACCCCTTCTAAGAGATTCCTCTGCTTTTCCTTCCTACACCAAACTCATTTTGCTATTTGTGTCTTCTACCCTAAGAAAAATCAAAAGTTGTTCATTGTCCTCAGTGAAGTACATAAATTGCATGGAGTTTAGGGCTTAAAGATTTTGAATTTTTCAAAAGGTAAGTAGTGAATAAATCCTTTAGAGTTGGGGGTTTATGAAAGAAAGTTGATGAATTACTATCATCTGAAGTTGATGAATTACTATCATCTGCATGGAAATGGCATTTAAGTGTATATTCATAAATACTGTGTAGTTGGGAGGAAAAAAATTGGATATAGTGTTAATTTTAGTTTTTGAAAGATTATTAGTGATTAGGTCATGTTGGAGTTGACATAGCAATAACTTGATCTGAAATTTCAGTAAAACTTTCGTACCAATCTAGATAGATTCGTCAAAATGGATTTTATGAAAGTTATAAATCTTCGTTTGATCTTTCCAACAATATATAGTATGAAAACTTGGACATCTGAGCTGAAAGTCAAGGTCCTTGTAAGGGAAGATGTTTAAAAGTGATGTTGTTTCTTCTGTCTTTTGCTTCTTCTGTGATGACGTCATCTCCTTCTAGGGTTTTTTTTGTGATGACGTCATCTTCTTCTATGTTTTGTATCGTCTATGTTTTGTTTCTTTTACCTTTTTGTTCCTTTTGTGATGAAGTCATCTCCTTCTAGGTTTTCTTTGTGATGACGTCATTTTCTTCAGTGTTACTATTCATGAACTCCTTTTGTGTTATTGTTCATGAACTCCTTCTGTGTTATTGTTCATGAACTCCTTTTGTGTTACTATTCACGAACTCCTTCTGTGTTTTGTTCCTTCTAAGTTTTGCTTCTTTTGAGTTTTGTTCTTTTTGTGTTTTGTTCTTTCTGAGTTTCGCTTCTTTTGAGTTTTCTTTCTTCTGTGTTTTGTTCCTTTTATATTTTGTTCCTTCTGAGTTACTTCTTCTGTGTTTTGCTGCCACGTCTTCTTCTGTGTTTCGCTGACGTGTCTTCTTGTTAGGCCCGGGTCTGGTTTCCTATCTCGAGGCGACCACTCGGGGGTCGTCGAGCAAGACTTGCACGGGGAAGGGTCGAAAACATTCAAATTTAAGAATCAGTAGTGGGAAACATGGCAGTTCGCCGCGACAAGCGCTTCACAGAGATGGTTCGCCGTGGCCAAAACTTGGCTTCACCGCGACGAACTCTCAGGGACATGCCGCGGCGAACGACCAGCATCACGCCGCGGCGAACGACCAAGGGATGCGCCGCGGTGAAAGACTGGCTCGCCTCGGCGAGCTCCCAATTTTTCCAAGACCCGACTCCCAACATTTGCACATACATTCTAACACATACATATTCATTCTAACTAAAAGTTAAACACACCCATATACAAAAGAAACTTCAATTCTTCATGTCATTACAATCCGAGAAATTGAACAAACTTTGCTAACATAACCCAATACATAACAAAGCATAAAACAAAGGATGCTCAATGTTGATATGCTTGAAAAGCTAACCAAAATCACTAACTTAGTACAAAAGCTTCTAACTATCTTAGAGTTTCCAATGCCTTGCAAGGGTCAACGATCTTCTTGTTTTACACCTGAGGAGTGGGAGGTAATAGGGTGAGCTACAAAGCTCAGTGGCTTATACATTTATAGCCATTGGAAACGAGCCACATACTCAAGCATCTATATACACAAATATGTAGCAATTCAACACTTAACAATTTACTCACAATCTTATAGCTACCAAAATGTCATCATAAAGATTATGTCATGTAATTCCTACATCACAACATAACAATTGATTATGCATCATGCCTAACAAATCACTAATGAAATGCACGACAAATGGCTTGAGAGTTCCGTGGAACAAAACGGATAAACTGAAATTTATACCGTGAACAAAATGAGTCCGATTTCTTAGGATCTCATTGTTGGATCGCGTACGGTTCGACTATTCACAATACACTGCGGAAAAAAACCAAACAACAACATGAAGTATAATCGAAAATACCAAGGATGTACGAAAATACCTTATTCCCGTGGATAGGTTGCTTCTTTTTCGGATTCCAAGACACTACAGAACGCGAATGCCCTCTATCGGTATCCACACGAGTATGCACGATCCGGGCTGCGGCTATGGTGTGCTAGCACGTCCTGAAACTCTTTCCGAATGCCGCACTATTTTCCTCTCGGATGGTGACTAGGGTTTCGTGTGACAATGGTGTCTCTCACTAATGAGACCTAAGCTTCTTTATTTATAGAGAAACCCTAATCCCATTGAGGCTCCAATAAGTTTCGGCCCATTATATCTTATATAATAAAAGCCCGACAACTTAATTCAATCTAGCCCAATAAATATATC
>JANTNU010000004.1:25418765-25438415 GCA_024752395.1 Erythroxylum havanense
AATCAAGATCACTAATTTTATCTTTTTTGAAGATCGAAAGAAACAAAATCAAAACCGAAATTAAAAAAATTTCAAGTGAACTGATGATGATGTTGTTTGATGATGTGTGGGAGAATTCATGTTTTGTGGATGGGTTGGTTAATAGAGGAGAGCAGCGAGAGCAGCGACGTGGGTTAAATTCACGTAATTTTCAACGTAAATTCAACCCCTCAAGAAAGATGCATTTGAATTCATAGAAGAATTCAAATCATGAACGTTTTTTACTTTCAAACAGATGAATTAAATTCAATCTCAATTCAATCTTAAGATTGAATTCAATTCATCACATTCTAAATTGAGATTGAATTTAATTCATCACAATCTAAACAGGGTGTTAATAATTTGTGGAGAATGTGAAATAGTCATCTTCTGCGTGGCTCCAACTAGCGTCCCCAAGTCCTGGTCTCTATCCAACTTGGTCTTTTAGACACAAAAAATAGTCCAAAAAAACAAAAGTGAGAGACTTGGAGTTTTTTCTTCGTCTTTTGCTTCCAGCATTGCTCATCTATTGCTGGCCTTTTGTAATCATGACTCCTTTTGCCATCATTACCATGAAAAGCCTCTCTTTTGCTTTCATATTCAGATTCAGAAACTAATGACACCTCCCCCCGTCTTTATATTCCTCATTCTTCTCTCTTCATTTCCACAAAAATTTCTTGGTCTATGATCTTCATAAAATCCATCTTTCTCTGCCTCTTCTTTCTTTACCAGATTTCAAAATCTCATACGTATAATCCTCATCCGCAGCAGAAACTATAACTTTGTTAGAGTTCAAGAAAAAAAATGTACATGAACCCTTCCAATATGAACTCATGCAACTATTTACACATTGGTAATCTACAGTCTTTAAAAAGACTTAAGGCACGACGATGTCGCCGCCTTAGCAGGTGAGTTTCTTCATAGTTGTTATATTGCCATGTATATACTGCAATTGTGTGCATATATATCTGAAAAGGAAATTTGTGTATGTATGTGAAGTTACAGGTGGAGAAGGGCTCTAAAAGAAGAAAATGAGAAGAAGATGAGAGCAACGAAAACAGAGATGAAAATGAAGAACTTGAAACTGTTCATGGAGAACAAAAGCATACTGGAAGAGAACAAGAAGTTGAGGAAGAGAGCACTTCTTCTTCAACAAGAGAACCAAGCTTTGTTGTCTCGTCTCCAAAACAAGTGCTTCGAGGGTCTCTAGTTACCTCCCAACAGCAGTTTCAACCACTACCTGTCTACAGCGAACTTTTTTAGTGTCAATCTTAGTTACATATATATTCCTTTTGTTTCTCTTTTCAGTTTCTAGCTTTGATCCATGTCGTTAATTAGATTAAGTTTAGATAGATTTTGGAGGGGAATAAACAAGCTTCTAAAATTTACTGAATATTTCGTATACAAGTTTAATTAATTTTGTAGTCTCCAAAACAAGTTCGTCAATAATTAATTATTTAGTTTGTTTTTACACTAAAATTATGAAAATTATTATTTACCTACAAATTCAATTGCTGAACTAAAGATTTCGATAGAGGGTGGCATTTAGGAGAATAGATGAAGTTAGCAAAACTATTTCATTGCAGTTATCCCCAGGCTTCAAAACCCAAAAGCCAAATTTACATATAAAAATCGGGAAAGGATAGCTATTTTTTGTAGTTCTGGTTCCAATTTAAATAAAACAGAACCTATCTAAAATAGAAGCTTGAGGTTGAAATTTCATCCTTCGCATGAACATGATTCTCTCTATTATTTTTTTCTAAATAGCATAGATCTTCGTATAAACAGTTTTAAATTTGTGATCCCAACTTAGGCTAATATACTAAACTAATAATAATTTTCAATAAAATAATAAAATAATGCTTTTAAAAAAGAACCTAAATAATTTTATGGTATCTTTTATGTCATAAATGAATAATTTACTAAAATTACATATATAAAATTAGTTATTATAATTTTCTTCAATATTATATTTTTATGACATTTTTTTTGAAATTCAAGTCGAATTGAAATATATTTCTCATTTTTGTTTGGTAAATTAAATTTCAAATACATAATTTTATTTAATTTTAAATATTAACTATAGCTATTAAAAATATCATTCAAATGTGCAACTTCTAATTTGTTGCGAATATAATATAAAGTTAATGGTACTGATGTGGATGATTATATAATTAAGTTGATGACTTTACATATTAGTATACATATAGCACTTACATAATTCACTACAATAGAACAGGTTATAGGCAATGAAAACTTCCGTCACAGAAAGACAAAACATTGTCGCCAAAAACTTTAGTGATGAAAACAAATCGGTAGCAAAACATTATCTATGACGTTTTTCTAAAATTGTCGGAAAACATTTTTGCGACGATTAGTCTTCCGACACAAACAATGATAGGTGACGAATATAAAAATGGTCGCAAATGATGTATTGCGATGTTTATTGTTTGTGGTGAAAGCTGTATGACAACGATTTATTTTTTGTAGCTAAAATGTTTTAGCGATGATTAATTTTTGGTAGCAAAATATATTTAGCTACGTTTTTTGTAACATAGGTAAAAGTTATTTGTGTCATTCGAAAAACGTAGCAAAAAAGTTTTGAGGATGATTTGTATCTGTAGCTAAAAGTTTTAGTGACGATTTTATAATTGTAGCCAAAATATTTGTTGATGACAAATATTTATTTTTTACAACAATTTATCATTTAATTATAATTATTAATTAAGTAAACTAAAATAAGAACAAAATTAATTAAAAATTAGATGCAATTTATATAAAAAGCAAAATGTAATTAAATTTTAATTATAAAAGTTAAGAAAAAATTTATTATAATTAAAATTTTATGTACAAACTAAGACTTCTCTTCATTATCACTACTACTTACATAATTTGACCCAAGCATTTGTTTGACCATGTTTTTAATCTTAATCAACTATTTTTTAGTACGGTTTAATTTTTTCATTACGTTGTAAATTTTGTTCAGTACACTCTAACTTTTCTTTTGAACGGTCTAACTTTTCTTCATTACATTGTAACTGAGTCTTAAGCAACCGATTCTCCTTTTGAAGCACCATTATATATCATGGTTATGATTATGATGAACCAAGTGGCTTATGGCCATACCTAAGACATTTAATGTACCCTAATCTTGTATGAAGGATGTTGGTGCAAATGTCATCTACATTTGGCTCATTTCTGTCAGACAATGAGCTTTGCAACAACTGCATCTTATCCTAAAATTTAAAATTGAGATTTTATTTAAATATTATTATTTAGTATTACATAAATAAAGAGACTTAAATTTTCTAAAAAAAGTCTACTTACATAATTATTCTGCGCTTCTTTAAACATCCAACCTTCACTTTCCTTGTAATGGTTCAGTTTGTAGAGTATGATCCTATCACACTCTTCTTCATGTAGTTGATTTTGACTCTATTTTATGGAGAAGAAAATTGAAACAAAATAGATAATATTGAATTTACTAATATAATAATAACTTCTAAATGAAGAACTAACAAATTCTTTTCTTGTTACAATAATGATTTGGTGTAACAACCCAGAGCACCCTGCTTATAGATATTGTCCGCTTTGGGCCTTGGCCCAGCTAAATCCTCACAGTTTTGCTCTTCGATTAGGCCAAGATATAAAGCGGATAATATCTATAAGCGGATGATCTGGGCTTTTATATTTGGAGCCAGTGTTGTGAAGATTTTTTATTTTTTTCCTCTATAAACCTTGGCTTTCTCACACTTATCCTAAATAAAGAAAAAATAGTCATTAAATTGTGTAACAAAATTAATGGAAGCAAATGTGAAGAGAAAGAATACAAACCTTAACCTTAGCATAGGGCTAATAATCACACATTTCACTCCAATTTTCATGAGTCACCCATTTGGGAACATGTCTCCTTGCCTCCTTATCCATAGGAAAAGACTTGTAGTACTTATGGAGTCAATAACAATGATCCTTCGCCCATTGTTTCAACAGTGAACTCACACAATTGAAAACTTTAGGGTTCTCAATATGGATGATATTGAGCTTCATCAATAAACAATACGTATAAGCTAAATTAATATTTAATTAAGTAAAAATGCATATAATTAAATAAATACAAAAATTACCTTTGTCCAAAGCATTATGTAGCAAGTTGTCTTCCTTCAATTGCCTGGCATGCTTAAGGAAAGACACTTCATTCCTGACAACTACTCCTAACACACTTGACAATTTTGTTGATTGGATCTTGTCAACAGGATGACATTACATGAGGTCAATATGTACAGACAACTTGCTATTTGTTGCAACATTCATATGTTGCAACTCAGAACCATTAGTGAGACCTTTACTTCTTTTTCTTATACAGTATTAGAACCAGACAACAAAAGAGTGATGATAAGAGAAAACACATTAAATATGTGAATATATATTTAAGCAAAAGCGTAATTATAGGTGTTAAAGATAAATATACCTTAAAACCCCTCAGGAGTATTTGAGGTAGATAAAGGTTGTTGCTGATTGCCTTCATTAGTGGATGAACTAGGTGTTTGTTCGATAGGGTCAGATTGATGTAGCTGTTATGGGGTCGAATCAATTTCGCTAGTTGCCACCTTCTTTCCCTTGTTTCTACTAGGTACCATTGTATTGAATATCTATAAATGAAATATCATTATTACGCATAAAAATAAGTCAAACATCAACATTCCAAAATAATATAAGTCAAACGTGAAAATTTTGCATAAATATAAGTCAAACATCAACATTCTGTAAAAAAAAAAAAGTTAAACAATACCTTAGTTGTGTCCTTTGTAAATGTAGCAACAAACACTTTTGTTAGGATCAAATCTATATCATCTTTGCCCTAAATTTCCATCATTTTGGTTAGTATAATATTGAGCCATATTGTCAACTTATTTCTTTAGAGCTACTTTCTCTAAAATTCCTGGACCTATGGCCAACATCGATATTTTACATTCCCTCTTCTCAAGCAAAGGCTCTAATTTCTTTCCCAAATATTTACCAAAAGCTTGAAATTTGAGCAACAGGCCTTTGCTTAAAAATCTGAGTGATTTGTCTTATGATTCCATCTTATAATCTCTACTTTCTACTAGATTATAGGAATCCACTTATTCTTTTTCTTAAACTTAGCATTCAAACTATAATTAAGAACAAAAATATCAGTATTTAAACTTATGGCTAGCCCTAAACAATCCTCGATCATCTTTAGCTTCCTCTTAACATCCAAGAAGAGTCGTAAACCAAACTCCATTGTATTAACAGTTGCAACTAGTGGAAATGGATCTTTATCTATCAGTATGGTTTGATTAGCTTCAATAAATAATACAATTCCTTGGTTGATTTGATCCTAAATAACATTCTTGAAATCCCCATTATGAATTCATAAGGTGACTTCATGTATTATGGTACTTCTAGTAGCCACTCCCTCAAATCTCTTCCATTATAGAAATCTTGTGTTCTAACGGTAAAGTAATAACTTCTCTTGCAATAAGAAATCAAAAAGTACTTATGTTTTTGGAAATATCAAAAGTGTATTGCATTTGAGTAGTTGGTGCTTATACTTTTGTTTTGGCTTCAAGTGACTTATATTTTAGAGCAAGGAAAATGCAAGTTCCCTAGATATTAACCTCAACCACTATTGGATCATATGGACTTGTTTCCATAAAATAATTACCAACTGAACTCTTTCTCTGATGTCCTTCCTCCTTAAGAAGCTCTTTATGCTTAGAAATTTTTGCTGCTAACTCATAAAAATCAAGTAATTTTATACCTTAAATTATTTTTTTAGAGTTTAATATCGAGACCCCTTTGATCCAACTTCACATACTCAATCTTCAAGAGTGTAATTTGACATCAACTCCTTACTTTCCTAAAATGTGGTAAGCATATCTATGTTCTCGCTATTTTTCTTAGTAACTCAAGACAATTTGGCCATACTGACCTTAGGTTCAATTTAGAAAAACTAAGTAGGAAACATTCTTTCCATTTTTGCCCACAAAAGGATAGAATTCCTAGGCAACAATGCATACTAGGAAAATGACATACTCATTAAAGAATTTGGAAACAACGTAAGCTTAAAATAGTTGAAATTTTTATAATTAACTAATTCACTGTACTGAATAGTAAATTTGGCAATGTGTTTTATAGTTGACTAGGCATCTTCACCAAAAAGCACTTTTGTAATCATTAAAATAAGGATTATTATGATCAATATACTCTTGATAAGGCTTATGGAATTCCAAGTGGCCAATATGTCTCAAACTAGGCACATACAGCTCTCGAATAACTTCTTTGACAACTTCCACATCAGCTTGAAATCTCATTTATGGAGGAGAAACAACAGAGATAGGATTATAGTTTACAACTAAAAGGCTTCCCCTTGAGCCATAAGTAAGTCCATTAGCTTCAACTTCAAACATCACATTTGGTGCAAGTTTTCCTTCTAACCGTTCAAAAAAATTTCTTACTAGAGAAGGAGAATTATGCCTAGTGACCTATACTAAAATAACAAAAAATTTTCCTATCTTCTTTGTCAACATCTTGATTACTTTAGTTGTAAAGACCGAATTGGACTTCAACTCTAAATATCATTTGTATAAATACATCATTCTTGTTGATGGTTGTGACGATTTGGAATTCTCACCAATTGGAGACTTAGCTAAAGGTGATGTTGTGTTCTCCAAATTTTTAATCATTTGAGATACAAAGCCTTCGTTCCCTATTACAAAAAGGACTTCTTCCTCCAAGGCTGGAGGCAAAACTTCTTTTCCATTTTTAGTACACGACATCACATGTCCTAACAAGCATGCCAAATTATTGATCACTTTTTACAACCAACTTGAAATAGAGCATGTCAGGGAGGAATACTCCAAAAAATGCACCTAACTTCTAACAAAAATATATGTGGACTTTGGAAAACTTAGAGAATGGAATTCTAGGTTACCAAATTGCCTAATTTTAAAGAGCAATGGGGCTTAAAGTTTAAATTAAAATTATAATTGTATTTAAGTAAAGGATGAGTACAAAGTGCCAAGAAAGCTGAAACAATGATAAGATTTTTTATCTAGGTAACATCTGTGAACATGTATGTGTCTCTAGTTTATGATTTTGGTATTATTATACAACCCTCTCAAATCCAACTACCTTAAACAAGTCCCCTATAAATGTTTAACCTCCAACTATCTCCCAATTATGGTCACCTCTTAACTAACCTCCTACCAATACATCATTGTTTTTTAAAGCACATGTTATATGCTCTAACCGTCTTAACTCCCTAATCATATAATTCCTTACTAATTCTCGTGCTTAAGCAAGACCAAAGTTAATCCCAAATGATTAGGTTATAACACTTGTAAATAATGAAAATAGTTAGTTAATTTAAGGCCACAATTAACCCAGTATAGACTCTACACATTCTAGTAATTAGACAAAATATTTATGGTTTAGACTCAGTTGTCTTCGGAAAAGCACAAAGAGAAGTGATCATTGTCTTCTCTTAGAGTTGCGATAGTGCTAGCTCTCGATGGGTAGTGGGCTTGATTAGACCATACCTTCTTTGGAGCAATCGATGGAGATTAATCCTTTTCCTTGGTAAGCCTTGCAATAGAGGTAGCATATTATTAATCCTTTTCCTTGGTAAGCCTTGCAATAGAGGTAGCAAATATAGTAAACAATTAAGGAAGTCAGCTTTTTGGGTTTCTATAGTAGGTAAGTTTATCTACTCCATTATTTAATTTCCTTTAGCAATTCTTCTATGGTCTTTTCTTTGTTTTGGGAGCCTTTGTGATTTATTTCAACATATAGTTTATACATGCATTTTCCCCAATTCAATATAATAAATTTCTTATCTTTAATTAAAATGGCGTGATCCTCTATTAGTCAAATCAGGAAAGACTAAATAGCCTTCTCCTCATTTTGATAGGTTCTTTTATCTTCTCCTACTACTGACATTTATAAAAGAGATATGGAATGGTCTTCTTCTCTAATCCGCAGAGGACATAGCTATCTTAAATGTTGAGGTAGTTAATCCTATCCTTAATGGTTAGGCCATTCAATAATGCCCAACCACTTCGGGAAGGAAGTTTTAGGAATGAGTGCTTTATGCCAAATATATGGGTACTAGTCTACCCTAATTGCTCTAGTCTAGAATAACTACTTACAAGAACTGTTAGTAGACTTGTCAGAGGGATGTCTGAGCCATATGTAGCTATCTTCTGAGTCAACTTGGAGGTTATAATTAAGTATAAATTGGAATAATCCAAATGAAAAATTACCCCAATTATGCTCATGTATCCACATTGCCACTCTGGCCTTTATAGGGAATTCTTCTAAGAGTTGATCTCTAAACTATGAGTAGATTAGGGGACTAATATTTTTTCCAGTTTTCATAATACATAAAATTCCTTCTATCATTCCCAATCTTGCATTTAACGGAGTTGTATAGTATTTCCTTAGCTTTTAGTATTTGAGATAGGAACTAGAGGGATCTTGTATTGGTAGTTGGCTCCCATATGCTGCTATTTTTGAGAATATGAGTATACGCCCAACGTGAACACAGAGACTATGTCACTAACAGCTTCCAAAGCCTTTTAGTAGTAAGAATTTTTTTGTTATGCTTATCTTGGTGATCCACAATCCACCCTTTTCCTAGGGCCTACACACATCATTCTACTTGACCTTAGCTAAAATTTTTCCTTCCTTTCTACCACCCCCTAGGAAAGTACTCATAATCTTTTCTATTGTCTTGATAACCCCTTTAAGGAGACCTAAGTGAACCAACCTTTAAATCTGGAGGAAGCTTAGAAAAAAAGTAATCAACATTAACATCCCTACATTAAAAAAAGTCCTTATTGGACCAATGATTTAGTCTTTTGCGAATTTTTTTCCAACAATCATAAACCTTAATTTCCTTGTAGATACAGATAAACCTAAATATGCGATAGAAGATTAGGTAGTTTTGAAATATGATATTCTTAAAAGCCATTTTACTTCTTCTATGACACTTAGCGATAAGTTTAACTGGCTTTTGTTGGAGTTTGCTTCTAATTCAAAAAGATATTTGAATACCTTCAAGCATGATACAAGGGTATAGATGGACCTATCATTGGCCTTTTAGAAAACAAGTCATTTGCAAATCAAAGTTTAGTAAGACCAATAAAAAACTTAGACTTAGGGAGATATAGTAATTGATTAGACTGGATAGGGCCTCTATGCATAAATTTAAAGAACAATTAGAATATAGTAATTAAAAATCTTCTTATAATTCGATATTGTGATTGTAATTTTATTTCATGCAATCTAGTCCAACACTAGATTGAAGTCGATAGACTGATTCAAATAGAAACTAACAATAAATTTATAGTTTATGCCTACGAAGTAAGCTAAAATGAAAATGCATGTTGCTAACTTGCTATAAGTCGTTCAATGGGACAGCTCGAGGACCCGAGAATCTTAACGAACTATGATAATCCTAGAACCTTCAATTTTTACCCTTGCTCATTTTGATGTCTCAATAAATTTTTGTTTTATAATCTAAATTTTCAGTATAAATCAAAGTTGAAAACAGGAAGATAATAGCAGAAAAATAAAAATAATAAATAATAAAAAAAGCTTAGTCTGGAGTCAATTCTAATGTGTTCATGCCAACTTTTAGTTCATTCAAGTGGATGACAAGGATATAACTTGTATTTTCTAACATATTTATTTCTTCTATAGAACCAAATGTCAAATGTCCACGAGAATTTGACCCTCTTATTAAATAAAATTTCAGGTAAAAAATAAGTTACTTTCTTATGGTTTAATTAATTTTTAAAATTTTTTAATTTTATTTTTCAAAAAATTATTAACTTTTGTTTAAAAATAAACTAATCAAATATCATTAACATATCAATTATTATTAAATAATTAACTATAATATAAATTAATTAGTTAATTAAAATAATTATAACAAATTATCAATTTAAATCAATTTTATTAATTTAAAATGAGCTTAAGAATTAGATTAGATTGAAATTTTTTAAAGATTAAAAAAAAAATTTATTCAAAGTTATCATAAGAAAACGATAACTTTTACCTTCAAAATTTTTTATCTATGGGGTATGATTTCAAAATTTTTATCTATGGGGTCATAATCATGCGGTAGAGATGTCAATAGGTCAGGCTGAACTTGAGCTACTCTTGACCCACAGCCCAATGGACCGAAATGTGTCGACACCCGACTCACCATATATACATTCTTTTGAGAAAAATGTCTAAAGCATCATTTTTAAAATAATAATCAGGCCACAGGTCAAGTCATAGTCGACCCCTGACTTTGTTAACCCGAGCTAGGCCCTTTTTGACATCCCTACATCCGGGAAGATCTTATAAAGTTGGGAACTATAGTTGCAAATCTCAAACCTAAGTTTTTATCACTCCACTTCCCGTAAAATTCAATATAAAGATGTTTTCGTGACTTTGTATTCTAATAGAATTAAAATCACACCGTGTTCCTTCATGTTTCAAGCCAAATCAAGAAGCCTTTTGATTAGTTCTTTCCAATCTCATCCCCTCGTAATCTCAGGATCTTATGCAAATACCCGTGTGCATATTTACTTCAGTGAAATGAGGAAGAAATTACTTCCACTATAATGACATAGAAGTCCTTGAAACCAACCGACTAAACAATCGGCAGAAAGTAAAAGAGAACTTTTATGATTAACTTCAACAAGCCGAGAAACACTAAGAAGGGAAAAACAAGAACGCAAGAAAATTGCGAACCTAAATGAACAAAAATTACAGGTGTTATTTTCTTTCAAAAAATATTAAACCGGGATTAGCGTTTCCAATGTAATATGTGCACCATTGTCAACAAAGAAACGTGCGTACCAGCTCCCAAACTACAACGAGCTGATTCTCATCTGCCTTTAAAAAGCCACTATCAATGGCATTGGTACGGAAAGAGCACCCCAGAGCTGACTAATTGAGTCATGCGTTCATCATCCAACATTAATCACCTTGCAGGCAGTAAAGCTGACGGATATTCCCTGAAGCTGTGTTCCAAAGACAAAATGTGCTGACACCAATTAGTAAACTCATAGATATACAGTTGTTAAGACAAATTCATGAATCTCAAGATGCCTAAGGGTAGACTGTAGATTCGAAAAACCTTGCAATAATGCATGGTTTCTGTAACCTTGGTTGCTTCAACAACTATTTAGACAAACATCATCGGGCCAGGTTTTATGATTTAGCCTCACAATAAGTCTTAAAATTTGATACATATTGATTAAAAGGAGACCAAAAATGCTTAAATTAAATCCCGCTGTCACAAATAAGCATGTCATCTGAGGAATGTATTATGTAATCGATTGATTCCTAACAAATTAATCAGTTCAAGGCCTGACATCCCACTCGCAAAAACAAGTTGCTTTTCCATCAAAGTTTCCCAATAACAGTGTCAATTTCTCCCAAAAATGACATACCGCTATATATAGTATAATCTATAATTACCATGTTTCTGACAGAGGTAAGCTTTCTACATGAAGGCCAATGCCAATTCAACACATCATACTGGACTTAGAGAGCAAATGATTCAGCACTTTTGTTCTCTAAAAAACCTAGACAAATGAAATACGTACCATTTTTACCAAATATACCTAAGAAACTCCATGACTATTTGAAAACAATAACATTTTTTGCATTCCTATTCAGGACGTATTCATAAAGGAAATAATAATAGGTCTTCAACATGCTCCAACAATTCAAAATAAGTTCTTATGAGGGGAGATGCTTAAAGCAGGTTGAAAATTTGAAGCAAACATATAGCATTACTATGGAACTGCTCCTCAAGAATAGCTGCAAAATCAGAAAATGAAATGGAAATACAAAAGAAATTTACTTTGTTTGATATATTCTACTGCACGTACAGAAGGTTAAGCAGGAATTGAGAGATTATTTTTGTTTCTAATGGTCAAGCCTATTAAATATAGTTTAGCTATTAAAAACTCAATTAAGAATGTGTACTCTCTACAAAAAGCATTTCATTTCTGGGATATTACAGTGAAAATAATGAATAGCCAGGGCTTGACATTAAAATTACCATATAACCAGTCCTTGAATAAAAGATGTAGCGCACATGACAACTCCCGCTTCCTATTTTCCTCAAGAGGTGCTTCCCTCAATAAATGCTTCAACTCCCCCAAATTCTTTTGCTGAAACATCGCAAACGATTCACCAATTCAAATGTCAGACCAATGTACATTTTATTATTACATACAGCAATTCTTAGAAACAAATCTACAGCTCTTCTTATAATCAGCACCAGTTCACATACATTTCTTTGCTGGGATGCCATGTATATGTCTGGCAATGGAAATGGGTTATCCTTTGTAGATCCACAGGCTTCACCTCCAAACCAGCTAGGAATCTATGTAACAGGAGAAAAACAAATACAACCAAATCTTATTTGATCCCCAAATCATTACGGGGGAAGTTCTAGAAACATTAAGACTCCATTAACCCCCTACCCCAAAAATTCACCCCACTAAAAATAAAGGTAAATTGATAAAAGAGAATAAATACTGATATTGATATGGACAGACAAAAGCTCAGCACTAAGAATAAATCGAAATGATCTAATACCAAGATTCAGATTGAAAGAGTGGAAGATAGAATAAAATGGAGAAAACAAGAAAAGTTAATCAAATCAAAAGAAATATTCAGCTTCCATTAACAGATATTGGAAAGCATTTTCTATATGAGCATAAATTAATCTGCATAGCATACCAAGAAATTGGTGAAGTGCTCAGGTTCCAGGCACGTTGCGGTCTCTGATTGAACTTCGGATGTGCCTGCAGGATGAGACAACGAATCATGTGGATCAACCACCCCCAATGTCACGGATTCATTCCACCTGTTGATAGTTGCTTCAATGCCAGCTTCTGCCATGTGTTCCTCCAGTTCTGAGTAATAAGTATTGTATGGTGCCACCTGATTTGAAATGTCAAATATCACCAAACATATAGTCAGTCACTATGGTGGCTTAGTGCAAACCTTCAAAATGTAAAGATACAACTGCTTTGACTAAACTTGTGGAGGCAAATCTTCAGATAGACATGAACTTTTGAAAAATTATGGGCATAATATTGGATCAGATAGCCGAACGAGAATCAACCTAACATGTTATTGACTAAAAATAAAAAGCTTCTGCAACTAAATTTGACAACAATCTAAAACATCATATGCCACCCAAAAGCAGAACTTCGGGTTTTTACCTTGAATCCCTGGACAAAAGATGTAAAGTCTATTTCGTTACGGCAGCCAAGAATCTCCGAAAAGAAGTTCAAGTTCAAAAATCTTTATCTTTGAAATAAGATTAGTAAAAACATGCGTCCCAGAACAATTTCCCTCAAACTTCATTTTATAGCTAGGGAACCGTACAAACATAATGGAAACCAACGCACTACAGCACATTACATATCACATGAAATGGGGACGAAATAACCTGCAACTTATGGTTATCACCAACAATTAGAGGTTGCTGGTTTACTCCAAGAAAGAACACACATTCACGACAATTGGCGATACAGACTCGTTTTGCTGCTGCAATAACATGAACTCGCTCACAATGTTCAATTTTTACAGCCTGTAAAGACATCAGCAAAATCTAAGGCAGGCATATATGTTTCATATTTATCCCGAAATGAGAAGACACATTTATAAAACCAAGGCATAAGTTATCAAGAAAAATAATTGCTAACACTACAAATGCTTGTGTATTGTGTTTCTATGTAGTGAAAATGTATTAGTAGTTATCAATATATGTATGTATAGTTAAAATGACTCCTATTGCTGGATTCTCTCATACTTGGTTTACATGCCCTAATAATCTCATACAATACTGTTAATGGTCATGATAATACTCTTGACATCTCTGTTATGCTGCTGGTAGATCTGTTTTGGCTTCATATATTAGCTGACTAGTCCAATTTTAGAGCTACTTAACAAGGAAAATCCACACTATCAAATGCAAATTGCAGTTCATGTAATTGCAACATAAGTCATTTCATATATTTAAAGAGCAAAAATACTCTTCTTCAATCAGGTAAAGATATATCTTGGAAATTCCTTTCAAATTTATGTTGTTAAAAAATGTTAGGATGTGATCAACAACATAAATATGAACAAGATAATACACAGTATTCAAGAACGCAATACACTAACATTTTCCTGATTCCATGACTTTTCATCACAAATTAATTACTGGAACTCATTTTTATAGATGTGTATTATGGGGTCTTTCATCCTATTGCAGCTTGATCAGCTACAGCAAACACAAGAATTTTTCTTGTAATCCACTTTTAAGAGTTCAAGATAAACAAGCTAATGCATGCTCAACATCATCCAAATACATAATAGGGGATCAGGCGACTAAGTTCATTTAAAACATATGATAATGAGTAAATGCTACAAAATTAAAACAAACCATAATTTCAGAATTACCTTGCCAACAGCTCCAAGGACTATAGTAGCATCAGAGCATCCATAGACAGTTGCATATCTCAAAGGTGCTAAGATGTAGATTACAGAATCATGACAGTTGAGAACCTGGAATTGTACGAAATGTACACATAGCATAAAAGGCAAAGCAAGCATAAAAGTTCACTTGATGGGGAAGACATATTATCATCCAACCCAAACAAAAATGCCAGACTGGTTCAAATTAACACAAGAGTTTATAAGAGGAACAAAAAGTCTTGTATATCTCAGTTGGAAGCATTTATTTGGCAGTATTAGGTGCTGGAATGTTAATAGCGGTAATTGTTCTACTGCTACTCCTTTACTATGGTAGTACTGTAGCAGCAATACTTGCAGTCTTCAAAAACAAAAAGTCTTGTATATCTCAGTTGGAAGCATTTATTTGGCAGTATTAGGTGCTGGAATGTTAATAGCGGTAATTGTTCTACTGCTACTCCTTTACTATGGTAGTACTGTAGCAGCAATACTTGCAGTCTTCAACTGTGGAAGCCTTGTTTATCAGTAGTAAAGTAACTAAAGTTAAAGAACTCCTTGTTTAGCTTATGTCTTATGTATCAGGAGGTTTCCCTTGTCAATAATGTTTAAATGCTGGAGCTCGACAAAAAAAAAAGGACCATTAAGAATCAGAATTCAAGGTATTATAAACTTCAAGTTTTTGTTAATGACAATATTTTTTTACTTTACAATATAAAGTTCGTTTTCTTAACTTTTATTCCAAAAAATATATATATCGTTCGTTTTTCTGCCACAACAAAACAATATGATTTTCACACAAGTTATTGTCAAGCAATTTAAAGTTGCAAAATTACTATTCACTGAATATTTAACCACAAGAAAACATTATATTCGCATAACAACAGACCTTTACAGAGGAACCTCTAAGCTCCAATGCATGCTTCACAAACGATGCTTTCGAGATCCCCTCTATAAAACTGGAACCTCGAGGAGTTGGTGAGGCCTTGAGCGAACTTGCACAGGCCTCAGTCATGGCAACGTCCTGATCAGATGTACTTGGTGGGCCATTTTCTTTTGCGGAAATTCTTTCACTAACATGTTCCAAAGCAGAGGTTATAGTCTGTGAAATCCAGTGATGGACTTGTGCAGCAGCAACAGGAACAGCAGGCATATCAGGATCAGAATTGGCAAAAAAGGGAGCATATTGACTTAAAGGAACACTTTCAGATCCCTTATCACCAAATTGAATTAGAAACCCGAGGTGCTCAAATCCTTCAACTGTCAAGACCTAAAACAATATTGTTTAAGCTAGCAATTTAAGCAAAGCTGGGGAAATACCAATGAGTTGGGGATGTTGAAGGAAAAAAAATTTGTTATGAAAAATCAAAGAGGATAAAATCACACAGAAGAAGTTCCTCTAAACAATGTTCCCTTTTAAAATAAAAATACTTTTCATGCAGACTTTATTCAAGTGATAATTCGACAAGTCTAAAGAAATTCAAAACAAACAAAATTACAAGTCAACCAAACAGGGCACATAAAAGTTTAATGTTTAAGTTCATGCTTAAACTTAGCAGAGAAGGACCTCAATATTTCATTAAAACACAATTGACCTAAATTGCAGAGATTTCAACTGGGAAGTAATAATGTGTCAGCAGGTTAACAACAACTGATGCTATACTTTTCAACTTGCACTGATTTGCACAAAAGTTTAAATGAGAATGAATATTTCTGTTTACCTTTCTTAAGCAAACAAGTAAAAATATTAATATTAAAGATATTTTAACAAAAGTAAAAGAAAAAAGAACCTATTCCGTCTACAGATTACTGAGGTCCCATGTAAATTGGTACAACCTTGTTTGGAAAAACGGCTTTATTTTTTAGATTTACATAAAACCCTAATGTATGGGTTTAGCAAACACTAAACCAAACTTTCCTTTTTCAATATCTCTATCGAATGGCAAAACATCTACCAATAAATCTTGAGACAAACCCAGGTACACGAAAAAATTAGGCACATCAGGATGATAATGGAAATACTACTCACAGACAACCAAAAACCTAAACGGCTGATTGTTTTCATCATATGGCTCAAAGTTTGAGCAACAAATTCATATGATGCAGCCCAAGCTAGTTATTGTATATCAGTTCTTTTGGTAAAACATGGAATTGTTTTTTCATATCTTACAAGATCAAACAAACTAGCCAACAGAAAAAAGTTAGGAGGTCCTCCTCCGACAAGCTAATTAAGAAAATACAACAAAATATTGGCAACAAGATGTAAGTACATTCAACACAGGTAATTCCCTCATTTCTACTCCTCAGAAAGTTCTTTGCCATGCTAGTGCTATCAGAATAATTCAAAAGAAATAACATAAAGAAAAGTAAGAAATTAGGACAAAAGTTCACTCCTTGAATTCACCAACATTATACTTTTCTTCAGATTCTCATACAGTCATTCATTAGTTTTCTAAAAAATAACTGCAAGGAATGAGAATAAGAGGAAAAGAGCAAGGTAATTCTACAAACCAGGGACTCTTCTCCTTCTCCTTCCACTGGCTCTGCCAAAAGTGACAAAATATTAGCAATGTGCTTTTGTAGATAGGACAACTGATGAGCCTCTTCATCAGCATGTGATGGCATAAACCGGCGACTATTGCTTCGTACAAGCTGCAACACGATGAGATTGAGCAAAACTGGAAACATAATTTTTAATAATACCTATGCAACAATTTAAACATCCATGCAACATATGCTAAGCCTAAGCAAGGGAAATGGGGTAAAGAAAACTGATCCAACAAATTCATTGGCAGCCAAGTGTATAATAAATTTCAGCACACCTAAACTAAATAGGGAACAGGAAAAACAACCTATACGTCAATATAGCCAGCACAAAGTTCATTACAATGCCATTTAAATGTTCCATGCAAAAGAAGAAAATTTTTCATTGAAGCTAATGTTTGCAAAGAAAAAATCAATGTACAAAAGGAGTTTGAAATTTTCAGAAGGCAGGTCCCATAAGTTATTGTTCCAACAGCAAAAATTGGTTCAATCTGAGGAAAGAAAAGAACAATGATCAAATACAACATTTATTGCCTATATGCAACTTACATATCCAAACCAAGTTCCCAACCACTCATAGACAACCGAACCCGCTGCAAAACTAATTATACTTAATTTCTCAAATTCACCACCTCTCACCTTGTTCTGGAAAAGAGGCTAATTTAAACTTAACTGCATTTCTGAACAAACCACATTCAATACCCCGGAAACAACGAACTAGCTTTTTTCCACTTAATAGCGCATACAATATTCTACCACATTGTACACATCAACACAAGAAATTTCAGACATTCAACAATACCTAGAGCAGTAATTAATGATAATTTACACAATTAACAACAAAAGCACCAACATTTCCACAATCAAACAAAAAAGAACTCCAATTAAACCCAAGAAAGAGACCAAAAAGCTAACCTGAAGTGGTGATAATGCAGACAAGTACCCGTCGAAAGCTGACGTGGACGGCCAAACATCGGCCACGGCAGCAGAGTCCTTATGAGACCTCGGCAAAAGCTTCTTATAAGACTGTATATACAAAAAAAGTATCAGATCACGAAAATCTGCTCCAACCGAGTCAATCTCGCCGGAAAGAGCTTTTACTAACGGATCCGATTCGGAATGGAGAACCGAAGCGAGTGTCTCGAGGACAAGCCTGGCGTGCACGGCGGAGATCTGGAGCGACTCCGAGAGGGTGGCCGAGTCGACTCGAGTTCTAGCGGCAAGTGTTTGTTTCAATTGGGTGAGGGTCTGAGTCAGGTCGGGAAATATGAGCTTTGGAATTGGGAGGAGCCCGTGCTCGAAAGGCTCGCGTCGCGGGTGCAGTAGAGAACTCGAATAGGGGCTTGCCGGCGTACTTGGTTCGCTCGCAGACGTTGACGGCGGTTCAACGGAGTCCGTCATCGTTGGAGAGGGAGCAATGAAGAAGTTTTGGCTATTATTTCATTTTATTTTTCTGCAGGTCTTTGGGAACAGCAATGAATGGCGCTTTTGGGTGTGTATGTGAGGCCAGAGAGAGAGAGAGAGGGAGAGAGTGTGGAGCTAGGATAAGCTGTGGGCAGACGTAGAAAATGCGACTCACGTGGCGGGGTTTGATTCGATTGACTTGATGACTTGTATGAAGTAAGTTATGAGGACAAGTGGGTCGTGATTATCATTGTAATGAAGGTACTAAATTGGCAATCTCAAATTAAAATCACACCTAACAAAAATGGCATGAAGATAAAATTGCAAAACCAACGTATCGGTTCCACAAGGTTTCAATGTTTTTATTATTACAGATTCATTCATTGATTCATTTTCTTTATGCACTAATGATTTGAATTGGCAACTAATAAGACTAAATCATGATCATAAAAGAAATAATGAACATTATACTACTACTATTATTATTATGGATGAAATTACTATGCACTCTAAATGCTAACTTGTTTAATCTTGTAATTGTTAATATTTTGAATATCTTAAAATAATTACTAATGCGTATTTATTGATCCATTAATATAGGATTCCATGTTATCAACCATCTAAGAGAAGTAAATTGAGTTACATTTTGTTGGGAAGATTCTTAAGTACTCTTTCTTAACCATTTTTCATTAGACAATGATACTTGATCTAATTTTTCGAGTATATACACAGAAAGATCACTCAAACTCTCAAACCATCGTAGTCAACTCTCAAACCATCGTAGTCAACTTTTAGTAGCAAAAGACCATATCACAACTCTAAATGAAACTAAAACCTATGTCATGAATCCTTTTCTAGACCATATTTGAGATGCTTTTACTATATGGTTTCTTTCCTCAAGTTTGTTTACCCTGAACTTCATGTTTTATTCAAAAGACGATCTTTGGAGTAACTAATAAGGTTACTTCTTTTTTATTGAAAAGTTACGATTAGAATCACGGAAATAGGCTCCGTTTGGTGAACCACCAATCAGCTAAATTTTTAGCTGATTGGTTCTCATGAGCTGTTTGACTTTTCAAACAGCCATGAAAGATGTTTGGTGAATGGCTTTTTCACCAGCTTATTTAACAGAAGCAGTTATTGATGGAAACGCTCCTATGTAGGAGCGTTTTCATCAAT